>VWYK01034521.1:55305-84526 GCA_013399775.1 Semnornis frantzii
TTCCTTCCTTTCCCTTCTTTCTCCCTCCCTTTTTCTCCCACAGAAGGCTTTGTTTCTGTATAATAAACACGAGTGTTTGTGTCTGTGTTCAGGTACAGGCAGTCTCTCCCGATTCTGAGAAGGGAGGGTATAAAGGTTTGTTTTCTGTATTTTAAATCTGTTCGATACCAAAAAACCACAATGGCCTCTCTCTTCAAAGCTCTCTGCAAAAAAAATCTGCCTGTGTTCAATTTCAAGAAACTCGATATACTCCCAAGGGTAAAACAACAACAACAAAAAAATCACGTCTAAGAGGATGGTCTAGGTTATATTTAGATGAGAAGCAACACAGGCTGACATGAGCAGAAACACAAGAAAGAACAAAGTGAAAACCCTCGACAGTTGGTAACAAAAACCTGAGAATATCTGAGTTGGATTTTTTAATTTTCCTGTCCCTAATTCACATTTCCCTGCACATAAAGAACATCAAAGCCACACACAGCTCTATGGGAACAAAAGGTAAAGATGAGGTGTTTCAGCTGGCTCTTAACAGGGTTTAGTGTTGCCTTTGTGCTAATCGGAAAGGAGGATTCCTACTCTATGCCCAGTTTAATTTTATTTTCCTCTTAAACCTTAGCCTAATTCTTATTACCACACAAACAGGAGCATGCTGTAACTCTGTCATCCTACCAGGAGAGATTAAAAATGTCCAGGCGATCTCTACACTGTAAAACTGAGGTGTAAGCATATAACACCAGCAAGGCCACCTCACCCGTTGTTGAATAAAAGACAGGACAGGCACATTTAGCTTCATTCTTGCTGATGTTTTTCAGCTGTCCCCAGCAGAGGCATCTCTCAGCCCACTCAAAACCCCTACACCCCATTCTCAGTGATTCATTGCTTGCTGGCAGACAAACCGAGCGGGAAAGAAGAGAGGAAGACAATGGCAGGGAAAGGTCTGTATTATGTAATTAAACGAAATTAAATTCATTTGCTTCTACTTTCACTTCGGTTGTTTAAACAGGCTAAGAAAGTCACCAGCAGAACAAAACATACTGCAGCCTCCACGCGGTTGCAGGGAGCCTGTTTTTTTTTTTTTTTTCCCATGATTAAAATTCTCTTGGCAGTGTTTTTCATCAGTTTATTTCAATATTAAGACAGAAAATAACACCGAGGTGTTCCTTTCCAACTGCAACTCACTGCTCCAGAATTTCATCACAGACCAATCTGAAATTAAAACCAATCTCTAATTACTTCATGAAAGCCTTGCTCACTTGTCATTAGACCTTTTGGTACAACTGTCACAACCATCAAAAAGTCCCTTTTCAGACAACTTTCTTTCCATCACTTTACTCCCACACCACAGCACTGATGAGGCACTCTTAAACCCTGGTGAAAACGAAGTCGCTTCGTGTCATAAGATTTTCATTCCTGATCTCTTTTACATTACAAGTCAGAAGAAATTCTTCCTCCAGCCAGGAAATCCTCCAGCACCACACAACAGAATAAGCACTCTCAAAAATAAAGAAGGCAGCAAAAGGAACTCTGAGGTCACTCCTCTATAAATTTACAGAGACACACACACACACACACACATCTGCAGTGTTCATACTTTCATATTCTGGACATCAAACACTTCAGCCAGATTCTGTAAATAACTTCCAACCCCATCTCAACAGGGTACTTTTGCCACGTGCCCAGTTTTAAGAGCAAACCGTCCCACTGCTCAGTGCTGTGTGGCTCAGGACATAGCTGCAGCAAGGCTTTAAAAATAATCACTAACACATGGAACGGCAAGAAAGGCGTCAGGCCTCTTGACATCACAAAACTGAATTAAAAAGCACAGAAAACACCTCCACAAGAAACCTAGAAAAGATCCTTTTCCACCTAAAATAAGTGCTGTTGCCTTTTTTTTTTTTTTTTTTTTTTTTTTTTTTTTTTTCCTTTTTTCCCTTTGNTTTTTTTTCCCCTTTTCCTCCCTCCAAGGAGGCAGGGCAGGGCATAAACAAAATCTGGTTTGTGTCCTATGGGATTGCACGCAGCTTCTAGGAGCATGCAGCTTCTTCCATGACACAGTACAGAAAATATGTTTGCTAATGTATCATTTGTGGTGCATGCCCGAGTCAACAGAAGAGAGAAAACAAAGCTGCTGCTGCTGGGAAATTCAAATATCATTTGTGAGGTTTTTTATTCTTTCAAGGTGATTAAAAAAAACAAAACCAAAACACGATGACCCTTTTCTGTAAGATAGGTGGGGAATGAGCGACTTCACATTAAGAAAATCAAAGTCCTTAAAAGCACCAAGTCCTCCTCAGCTCTGCAGGTGACACCATCTGAGGAAGCAGCTCCCACCAAAGCACCCGCAGCCAGCAGCAGCCCCACTGCAGCCCAAAGGCAGCTGCTGCGAGGCCAAACACACCAAGGAACAGCCTGCTCCACAGAACAGGGCTTGTTTTTACCATGTGCTTGTTTTAGTCTTACCTTCTCAATTACTGCTGTGCAGCTCCCACTACAAATCCCCTGCCTGTGCAGGCCTTTGAGGACACCTTTATAGCAAATTTTAGCTGAGCTCCAATGCAACGAAGTTCAAACGAAAGACTTTTTTCCGTCTTCTTAAAACACTCCACAGACTTTCCTCACATTACTGCCCAAGAACCTCCATTTAACCAAAGTCATACTTATTTCACACAGCTCTGAAAACCACCAAGAACAAAGCCCAAACTTCTCCTTCACCACCTTTGTGGTCATTTTTCAACTGAAGGGCAAGACCACGCACAAAACATTCACAGCTGCGAGCTTCCTGAGGCTCCAGCATTTGTCCCCAGTCGTCTCTTAAGTGAACACAGCTTGGTTTTGCCTTTTCCACCTTGTCAGTTGAGACAAGCAGAACGAGCCTGGAGTGACAAAGTTCTCCAAGACATACAATTGCCACAGAATTCAGTGTCACAAAGACCTCAGTAATTTCACAGCATCACAAAATTGGTCATTTCCAGTTTGCTAAAGCCCCTGAGAAATCCCATGGAAATTGCAAGGAATCATTCTTCCACAGTCAGTAACAGCCTGTCCTTACCTGTTCCAATCCCACTACAGAAATGAATAATATAGAAGGAATTTGCTAAACCAAACCACGAATGACCCAGAATTTATTACCCAGAGTATGGGGATGCAAATAAATTTCTGCCTGCTCTGGGTATGTGACAAAAATTGAACACAAATTCCACTGTGCTTTAGAAGGCTTCAAGGCCAGGTGGGGTTTTGCTTTACCAAGTAAAGACATGGTTACATGTTTATGAAGATCTAATTTATCACCTAGAAACAAGTAAAAGTCTTCCTGATCCTTCAAAATGGAATACACTCTCCACCAGATTCCATCCCTTGCTCTCTTGAATTCCAATTTCCTGCATTAATAAGCAAAACCAATGCCTCATTCTCTCTGCTCTCAGAGCATCGTCTGCTTTTCCATTACTACAACTAGAAATTGCCAAGAAAATGCAGACACTGCTTTATCTTCTGATTCCATCCCAGAGCTTTGCTCCACTGGGATCATCCTTAGCCCTCTCAGATGCACAGCAGTGTTTCATCCTGTCGACAGCCCCACAATGACATTTTCTGCAGATTACAACTTTCTTGGCCTCCCTCCTAACCATTCTGCAACGAGCAAAAGAGCACCACAAGAGGACTTTATTCTGGTTTGGGGATTTTTCTTTTTTAAACCTTAAATGTAATGAAGCCTTTTTTCAGTTCCTCCTCTCCAGGGTTTGTTAGTTCGTTGGGGTTTTTTTCTTTTTCTTTTTTTTTTTTTTTTTTTTTTTGNTTTTTTTTTTTTTGAGACTTTTGGAAGTCTCAGCACTATTTTTATAGCTGCAATAAGTGTGAAAATCTCTGACAAAGGGTTGTCATTATCTAAGTGTGAAAAGCTGGTTGAGAGAGTGGCCATAGAAATAAACAACCCTTTAAAGCAGCCTGAAAGTCACCTGTGATATTCCAGAGGTGCCTCTCTCTCTATACCTGTCAAGATGGGGACCTGGATTTCTAAATCTAGGAGGAGAAAACAATAATTAAAAGAAGTAAATACTTCTTTCCTCAGTTGTTTAGACATGGAGGGGTGGGGAAATCAGAAGAGGAGAAACTGATTTCCTCATCTTCCTCCTGCACACGTACCCAGTGTTACCCCATCTAACCTTTCCAGAAGGTCCAACCTTCACACAGGGAAGATTTTACAAGGACAATCACCTCAATCAGAGATTCAGCAGTGGCAGAATTCCACTCCCAGTCAGAACTGAACGCTATTTATTGCACCCATACACCAAGTTACTCAAGGAACACTTTCAAGTTTGCAGAACTGGGAATGTTTCCAGCTCTGCAAACCCTGCTGAATTCAGACCAGAGCTCTTCACTAAATATCTGCACCCCCGCTTCTCAGTTCCCACTCTCGGGGTGAATTTACTCACAAAAAGCTAAATGCAATCATTTTGACACAATTTTTCATGCTATTAAAAGAAACCCAGTGACCAGTTCGAATGTTCTGGATTTTTCCCCCGCCTGTAGTTTCTAAAGCCACACAAAATATTCCTGTGGCCATTCAGGAACCAAGACCATGGGCGTCTCCCCAGGAAATGGTTGCTTGAATTGATGATTATTTTTTTTTAATTCCTCCAAGTTTACAATTTCTGCTGCAAGGCAACATGGGAAAAAAATGGGAAGGCCACGTGGCAATGCTTTAAATGTTAGTGGCGACTGGGAAGGAGAGGAAATGGAACAGGACCACTTGTCATTCCCAAAGCATTTAAGTGTTTCCTGTAAATAACAGCTGACCTTAAAATTTGCTCATTCCCTCACTTAAGCAAATAAAGAGTTGCCCCATGCCCCATGCACGTGGGTGGGCAGGTGGAGGCCTTGTGGCTGCATGTCCTGCTTCGCCCAGCCTGATGACCACTGCAGAGATCCACCATGGAAAACAATTAACGGCAGCACCAGCGCTCACCTTGAATCATTTTTGTGCCAACTCAGTCGTCTGATGTTTCCCACCCCTCTGCCACACCAATGACTTGGTCACAAAGCACCCTGCACGCCTCAGAAAACAAATCCCAAAGCCCACTGCACGCTGGCTGTGGGTCAGGTGAGGATTCACAGGGGTCTTACCTGTCACTGCTGGTACTGCTGCTGCTGCTGATGGAGTCACTGCTGGAAGATCTGCTGCGGGACCCGCTGCCGCTGGGGGAGCGGGTGGGCCTGGACGCCTGGCTGGCCAGCCGCTGCGGGGACTGGGTCCTGGACTGGGACGAATGCGGCGACCGACTCCTGCTGTGCTGGTAATTCCTCTCCGGCCTTCTGCCTCGTACCTCCCGCGTAATCTCATCCCTGTAGATATCCCTGTGTACCACGCTGGGCAATGTAAACTGCTCCCGGGCCCTAGGTTCGTAACGGGGGTCATGAGCATCAAAACGGTTTGGACTTCGACTCCGAGAAGTGTAATAGAGCCCATGTTGTAAAGTCCGCTCTCGAGGGTCTCTATAGTAATCCTGATCGTAATGTCTCGTCCGATCAAATCCTCCCGTCCCCCGCTCATGGTGTCCATAGGCACTATGTTCATAAGCACGCTCCCTGTTATCTGAAGCCCTGCATTTGGGAAGGGGGGAAAAAGATGGCATCAGAAGGGGGCAAGCACAACTGGAAGAAAAAAAAAAAACAAACAAANGCTTCGTCCTACTTCAGCTGACTTCATGTCAAAAAAAAAAAAAAAAAAACCAAAAAGAAAACCAAAACAAACTCATGCAAACATTCACGGTCAGCACTGAACTCCTCTTTGCCACTGCTTCTCCACTAAACAGCAACAACCTAATCAAGCCAACACTGACAAACTTAAAAACAGGTTACTCGACTCCGAAGTTATATTTGTATACAATAAAGCTGAGCAATCTTTTTTTTTTTTTTTGTTTTCATCACAATATCAGGCTTTCATGACCAGCATCTTGCCTGCACAGGAAAAAAAAAATGAAAACAGAACAACAAATCATTGCTTTCCAGTGCAGAATCCTCATCTGAGTTGCATTTGGGGTTTTGCTTTTTAATTTCAATGCAGTAAATGAGAAAAAACTTCATGTTTGTGGACATCATAATTAACTTGTTGAGTTGGGGTTTTGTTTGTTTGTTTGTTTGTTTTTTCTACTCCATTTTTGCTTAAGAGCTTCACATTTTTTTTTCCTGGAGCTTGGTAATTACTGAAGCTCTTCTAATTATCCTTCTGCAAAAATGGCATCGCAAATGGGGCTGTAGCCATGAAAGCCTCCGTGCAAAGCATGACCCAGAGGTAAGAAGCTGCTTTCAAAAGGGGTAGCATAACTCACAGTAAAGACCCAGAAATTGAAGGAGTTTCTTGTTGCTGTTTTAAACATTTAACCCTCTTACAGGGAATTTTGTTCTTAGCAGAGTACTACACTCAGCTGTCACCACTAAAGAAGCATCTTGCTTATTAGGGCCAGAATATTGAAGCTGCAAGAGTGCAAGCCCCCAAATAGACACTAAGACCCTACACAAGGAGTATAAATGAAATTTCTCAGCTGCTGTGCTTATTGCAATCACTGAATTTCTCTCTCTACAGAGTTTAAATCTTCCCTTTTGAGTAGCTAAGGTCCATTTTATTCCAGTCCTTCAAACATTTTGGATGTCAGTTGAGAAAGGCTCTATGTTCTGAGGAAGTTAGTCCCATCTCAACAACGAAAGGGTAGTAAAACTGGCAGATCAAGTTAAAAGGATATCACAAACAGTTTAGTACTTTCAGTTAGACAAGTACCAGGATTGTATATCAGGGCTCTCTCTACAAAATGGCAGCTCGGGAAGGATCCTATCGAATGTTAAAAAATCCTTGCAAAATTCTAAATATGTCAGAGTCGGCAAAGTTAATTTAAAAATGTAATTATCTGGCTGATGAAGGACATTTCAACCTTTTTTCTTTCAGCCGTCTCTCTCAGATTCTTCCTTCAGAATCAATTATTAGTCACTTCAATCCCCTGAATCCTAATAACCCAATTTTGCCTTGCACTTCCTCCTCCTCTCCTGCATCACAGGGCTGGTTTCTGTTTCAAATGGCAGAAATATCTCAGGTCTCTTTTATAAACCTAAAATGAGATTTCTGAATCTTTTTCGATTTGCATTCTCAGGAATTTCCTTCCATTTCCTCTGCAATGAATCACTGGATCCTCAACCCTCGAAACATGGCTCATTTTACAGCTTTCTACAGAGCTAGCTCCTGTTTCACCTGCTTTTTTTTTCCTCTCAAATTACATGTAAGAAACCACCTCAGCAGTGCAATAGAATGTCATTAACTTTTGCATCTGCTCAAAATTCATTGTTGCCTTTCTCATTTCAGTATTTCTCACTCGCAACAATGGTGTTTTGAAAGCTATTTCAAGACCTGGCACAGAAGCATATCTCTTTGATTTTCTTCCCCTCCCCCTCCCCTTTTGAAGGACCAAGATCAACAATTTCATAAACGATTGCATTTAGCATCCTACAAAGTGTTAATCAGTGAGAGCTGATTTAATGAGGGAAGAGAACAAGCAGTATTTTCTAGAGGGTTACTGCTATGTAGCTGACATAAAAGAACAAAGTCCTCATCCGTGAGAAGGACACAGAAGACAGACAGAGGAGCTAGCAGAGCTGAAAAATCTAAGGGCTACAGTGCTTTTTTTTTTATTTATCTATTAGTACTAAGGACTACTGGAGTTAGTGGAAAGAGAGGGGTTGACTCAGGTTAGGAGAGGGGCTAATATACACAGGGCAGGACATACCAACCTTTTCCAAGTGTGGAAACACGACCTATAATCCCAATTAAATCTAGGGAGAGAATTGTGAACATAACTTCCCCAATTTTGGCCCCTCTTACAGGGGTAATCCACCTTCTTAATGGGCAAGGGTGTCAAATGATATTTTAGATGAACCAACAAGAAAAAAAGAAAAAAAAATTTTTTTTTTTAAAAAAATCTTAGTGACCAAAAACAAAAAAATTTAAAAAATTTAAAATATATACAAAAAAAATTTTAAAATTCCACTGGCAGGAAGCAGTCCCAGACTGAAACTGTAACTCTGAAACCCCCAGACTTCTTTCTTGCGACAGTAGGCGCTTAAATAGATCCATTATTTTAATCTCCAGCCCTATGTCTGAATCGAGCAGCTGGCAGAAGATGACCCAGTGCACGAGGGCTCTGATCGCTGCTGGCCAGCAGGCATCCTCTAGCCGCCTTTGTAACCATCCAGCCCCGTCATTTTTCGCTGGCATTATCCACAAACTGGTGTTAGCACCACGTCCTTAAAAACTAATGTTTTAATGTGGAGAAGCAAAGAGCTGTTTTGTTTAAGAGACTAGATAGTAATCCACTCCCCATGGCTACTGGCGTCTTGACTGTATACCATCCAATAAATTCAAAGGCAGTAGTTCTTATCCCAGCATTAAAAACAAAATCAAAAATGGAACCAAAAAAAGAACAAAAACCAAAAATAACAAAAGAAAAGAAAACAAAAGGCTATAATTTCCAAAATTTAGTAAAATGTCCATCAGCTCTTTTTGCCAATACCATCAGAAAGAATAAATCCCAATCACTTGGAAATGATGTAGATCCAAAATGGAACCATCACATGCTGCCTTCGGTCTTCTCCATCCAAGCGTTAATCTCCACGGCTAAGTGGTGTCTGTAGAATCCAAGGGGCTGCATCATTAAAAGTCTACTAGAAATTTTGTGCTGACAATCCAATTAACATACCAACTGCGTACAGGGAGCAGCAGTGAGAGCTAGGCAGCAAGCTTTCACAGCATTTTAGGTTCTAGTATTCCGTAGATACTCCACAGAGAGCTTCACCACATGTTGTAGAGTAAGATAGCTCCATCTGGCAGCAGGGATACATCCGAACAAGGCCTTAATAGTATCCAAGAAATGGAACCATTACTTCTAGAACAGAGTAACTCCAATCTCGATGCTGGCCAAAGGAAATCTTCCATCTTAAAACCACCTTATTTCAAGTGTAGATATCCAACCAGCTGCAGAACACATCCTCTATGGATCCACAAGGTACCAGCCACTGGGATAGAAATCACTTCCGTTTCCAACCCAAAATAGGAAACATAGATAATTCCCAAAATTTTAAATCCATCTGGGGGCCCTAGATACGAGTTTGTGTTTCTCACCATATCAAATACAAAATACCTGCCTAGAGAAACCTTGGAACTTACCCATCAAGTCTCCGCTCATAACGTCCTTCCCGTGCATGAAGCGATGGTGGGGGGCCATAAGTGGGCCCCCCACCACCTCCTCTGAACCCAGAAACCTCTCTACTACGAGATGCTATGGAAACTGTATCATCCAATCCCCGAGCAGCACTGGGAATGGTTCCTGGCTCATTATAATCCGTCCGTAGGTCTCTATCTCCCATTTTGTTGACAGAGTTGTGTGCTTTCTGCGCACTTTTGATGTCCACAAAATCCACAAACGCTGCCACTCCGCCTTCTGACCCCCTCTTGGGGAGGATTTTGACGCTTTCGACACGTCCATATCTGGAAAGAAAGCAAAGCAGAGCAAGTATGTTAGTGCTGGTAAAGAGAAACCTCATTACATCTCACAGAATCATAGAATCATAGAATGGTCTGGGGTGGAAGGGACCTCCAAAGGTCATCTAGACCAACCCCCTCTTCAGTAAGTATTCATTTCATTTCCTTTCATCACAGAACCATAAAATCATGGAATGGTCTGGGGTGGAAGGGACCCCCCGAAAGGTCAGCTAGCCCACCCCCCCTCTACAGTAAGATTTAATTTCATTTCATTTCACTATTTCATTTTTCATTGCAGTTTTAATTTGCTTCCTGCAAAATAAACACTTGCCCTCCCCATACTGCAGGAAAATCAGTCTCTGAGGCTGGAAGATGTGATTTCAAACAGAGGGGAGGAAGAAAAAAAAAAGGTATTTAAAATTTTCCAGCATTCAGTGTAAAAACTCCTCTCTTTTGGTTTGCCTGCCATGAAGATTGCCCTTTTTATACAGAGCAAGAGCAGCCAAAGAAAGAGAAAGGTATTCACAACTAGAGCAGCCCCTCTCATTTTTAATCTGACGAACAAGACATAATTAAACCAAAACTGTGTCACAACAAGTAAAACTAAAGACATCTCCACCATTTATTCTTCAGAGAAAAAAATGACCTTGACACAGCAATTCCACTATTCTGATCTATATTTAATCCATTCAGCACTCGAACAAGAGTCAGATCATCCTGAGGATCCTTCTGATCCTTGTTTCTGATCCCATTTATTTACACTCAGCCTTGCAGGATGCTTCTGAACAGCAGCTGAGAACGGGGTTCTTCTGGGGTTCAGTTTCCCATCCCCTGCTGTGAGATTCGGGGGTTCGATTTCACGCCCCCACCGTGGGATTCCACAGCTCAGCTTCACACCCCCGCCACACAACAGGCGGACCCAGGACAGCCGAGGGGAATGTGACACCACCCTACTTAATATATGTTAAGTAACTGCAACACAGTCACTCGGGGATGAGTAAACGTCTGCATTAAAAAAGAAATACAAACAACCCTGTTTGTGCACACAAGAAAACGCGATGGGAAAATGGTTTTAAATAACCTGCATCAGCTGGCAACAGAAAGGATAAAATGGGAAGTGTGAACGCAGCCACGGTTTAAAAACATCAAGAGCTGTGTTTTGGGTACTGGTTTCTCCCAGCCAGGAGATTTTGGGCACTAAATCCATGAGAAAGAGGAAAAAAAAAATGGTTTTGAATGCACCGGCAAATAGGAAAGGGACACACAAAACTCATGAAGAATTCTGTTGACACAGGCAGCACAACGCAGAGCAGATGCAAAGAGACCTTCAACGGCAGAAGCTGTTTCCACTGCACACACAGGAGAAAGGCACCGTGGCTGCCTGGCTGCAGAGCAAAGGCTGCTAGAATCCACACCTGACTGCTTCATGCATGGCTTTCCATACTCCTGAAAATGTCATCACTGTGAAGTGACTAATCCTTAAAACACCACCTGAAAATCTGCCTCCCTGCCTGCTCACTCCCCACTGACTACACTTTGTCCACGAGCTGCTTTGCATTGAGATCTCATTTTGCTTTGATTCATACCTCACCTCACACAAGGCACTGTCCTTTAAGGAATATGTTGCAAAACAAAAGCATCTTTCACATCAAAAAGCACCACAAACAAACTGCTGTTGATTCTTCAGGGTTTCCTAACCTGGGATATCAAATTGGTTACTTTTTTCTTGTTGTTCTAATTAAAAGCTGCAAGGAGCAAATCACGGCAAAAGGCACTGCAGAAGATGCTTCCTGAAGTTTGTGCTCTCCTGAAACTGGCTGTGGCTACCTGGTCTTGAAGGTAAGATGCAAAAAGATCAGAAAAGTCAGGGATATGGTTAATAAAATCAATTTGAGGACAAAAATGGCCTAACTGGATGTGGCACATGCAAAGAGAGGAAACAAGAAAGGAAGAAGGGGGAAGGAAGACAGGAAAAAGCCTATTTGAAAAAAAAAGAATGTTCACATCATGGCTGAACATCACAAAAAATATGATAAATCATTAGCATCCCCGTTTCAGTTTTCTACAGACAACAAAGGGAAGCCGTGACAGGCCAGAGCATTCCAAGTCTGACATGCATTGAGTTTTGCTCTTCAACCAGGGAGTTACAGCAGCAGCTGGTAAGAGCATGGCCTGGCCTTTTGCTCACTGTTTACGCACTGGTTCTGGCAACACCAGCCTGTACTTTGTCTGCAATCTTCAGTGGGGGAGAAATGTCCCTTAGCACTGCTCCAGAAACCTAACATCCCAGCTGCCCTTCTGCCTGAAGCCACCACAGCCTATGTTGTATGAGGATGGGCTGTGAAGGGCTTCCCTCTCACCACCTTTACAAGTCTTTTATTGCCTAATTCTGAACTCCTCACACGCCCATGCTAGTGGAACATACTCGCAGACCTCCATTATTTTTCCTTGCTACAGAAGATCCAGGATATGTTAAAATGTTCAAACGTTGGAGCTAAAACGGCCCAGGAAGCATGGAAGGTACAGAATATTGACACTCTGCACTCCTCATGTACCAACAAAATCACCTGGCAGCTGGAGCTGAATTTTTATACTAGGCAAGGTGGAGCTAGGTTGTCATGAATTCAGACATTAGTTTGGTTTTTTTTTCCCTAAATTAGAAATGGATGGAGAAGGATCCCACTGTATCCCACTGCAGCCACAGACCTGAATCACCCCTGAAGACAGCATTACCCAGACCTGTACAGCTCTGCCGTGCTTTGGTGTCCTGCTCTGTCCCCTTGAGGAGCCCCGAGGATCATCTGTGGCAATCCTCTTTGCTGCGAGTGCAGGAGGCAGACAGGGGGGAGGAGAAAGGGAGCAGAAAGAGGGGGATGAAAAGAAACCAACGAGGAGAAGGCCCTGAGTATTCATGGGTCGCACCTTCCTTGCCCCAGTGCGGTGCTGTGATTACACAGAGCCCCTCTCCCCCACCGTGCGATTCCTCTGTCTGGTGAGCCGGCCCAGCCCCACCCGTTGGCATCTCTCCGAGCTGCTCCCGTCTTGGCAGATGCTGCCAGGAGGAGGAGGAGGAGGAGGAGGAGGAGGAGCAGGACCGCAGCGAGGGGAGATCTGCAGTACTGCATCACCAGACAGCTTTGCTGCAGCAGAACAACATGTTACAAGATAAAAAAACCTGGCTCCCTTCTGAAGGGCTGGAGGAGGAGAGGCATGATAACGCCGGGATAACTCTGGGATAAGGCCGGGATAACGCCGCGCTGCGGATCGAGCCGTGAGGCAAGATGGAGGCGAACGCGCTCTGAGGAGCAACCTTTGTCCAGCTGCTGAGGGCTGGGAAGAGAGGACAAAGGACAAGGGGAGGCATCGCTGAGACCTTTGGAAGCAGCTCCTCTCCAGCCCTGCCTCCCATGGCTTTACCTGGCCTCGGCCCTTTCCGAGAAGGCCTCGTTTCACAACCATTGATGGGAAACAAAGAAGAGCCTTCCTCAGCTCCCGCTAAGCAGATCCCAGCCAGAATCAGGCTCTGGAGTGCTCCTTCCCCTCTGTGCCGTTAATCATTAGCTCCGCATCCAAAGGCTGTGTTCTCGGAGGGGTTTACAGTTCAACCAGCAGCAGAGAGCAGGCCGTGCGAGAGCTGCTATGTCACTGAGCCCCTCCAGCAGCACAGCACCAGGCTGTAAACACAGCCCTTGCAGAGAAAAAAGTTACTGGCTAATCACTGCTTCAACAAAGCCAACCCTAATCCAGCTTTCCAGACAAAGCAAAGGAATTCATAATTTGGGCATTATCGGTTTATTCACTGCAGATCAAAGCACCTCTATAATCAAGCAGCTGACATGTCTCTGGGCTCTTGGCGTGGCTGCTCAGCATCTTCCTCTCGCTCTCCAACTCTTCCTGCCGTGCCGGCACACTGCGCAGCCAGGTCGGGAAGCGCAGCCTCTGCCAAGGAGAGGCCAGGCTGGTCCCTCCTCCCGGGGACAGCATCTCACTAAAGCCATCCCTCACCTTGCAGCTGTTCCTGGCACCCTGAGCACTATCGCTGTTCCATTTCACTGCCTGCTCCAAATGCTCCTTTTTCTGCACAGTCTCAGCTATTCCCAAGCAAAAGCCTCTGGACTAGGAGAAAGCCAGGCAGGAAATGTTTAGTAAGCAACTGCTACCACGTAGCTGCAGCATTTTATAACCTGATCAGGATCTTTACAGGATGCTACATTATAGGAAAAGGTAGGTTGAAATCAGGGACATCTGCCTTTTAAATTCCACTTTAAATATTAGTACTGCTTTTCTTCTCCTGCTGAGCTCCCCCCAAGCTCATGAAGACATCTCACACCCTTTAACCATTTTGACCATTGCACAACTCTGCAGGTCAGCTACACCCCAGGCTCAAAAGCTTCCACATCATTTTCTTTCAAGCTGGCCCAACGCCAGGCTCCTGATACTGCTGAATGCAAGGCAGACTGCGAGAGCAGAAACGAGGCAGGAGGGTTTGTGCCTGTTTCTGCACTGCTCATTAGGAGCATGATTTGACAAGATGTTCTCATACAGCAGGACACTGGGAGATTTTGGATTCACTCTGACCTCAGCTACCTAAAAAGCAAGGCTGATTCTTGGTGCCAGCCTCAGCTCCTTCCTCCTCCATTATACAAGGCAGGCAAGCCCCAGCCTGCATTATTCAGTGAAACGTTCGCACAGCTTGAAGCTCTTCTTGGCCAATCACATTCCTCTTGCTTTGTTGTTATGAAATAACAAAACACTGTGACCTGAAATACTTCTCCAGATGTCCGCACCTCTTCTCCTTATTCTTAACTTCAGATCAGTCCCAACAGCCCATGCAGGGGGCTCCTCTGCCCCTGATTTCCCCTACACAAAGCAGATGTGCTCCAGCTAGATGGAAATGCAAGATGTGCTAGAGCATCAAGCTGCCAGAAAGGAGGTTAGCTGCACAGAGGCTTTTAACCACAGATTGCCCAAGCTCTGTGGAACTCCACTAACATCAGTTCTGGGCTCTTCTGCTATGATGGAGATTCATTTCAGAGTCTAAGCACTTAGTCCCCCACTCACAGATTCAGAGAGTGGTTTGGGTTGGAAGTGACCTCAAAGATCATCCAGTTACAACTCCTCTGCCATGCGCAGGGACACCTCCCACTAGCACAGGTTGCTCAAGGCCTCATCTGACCTGGCCTTGAACACTTCCAGGCAGCCACAACTTCCCTGGGCAATCTGTTCCAGTGTGTCCCAACCCTCGTTCATCTACCTCCCATCCATATCATAGGCACAATAACACACCAGAAGAGCAGCACTGCGGCCTTCTGTACAGTGGTGTGATTAGTAAAACATACTCCAAAATCCAGACTGCACTATTGGCCTGGAGTCTCACCACACACAGAGTACCTGCTTCACACAGTGAAACCAAAGATACCACAGAGAAGTGTGAGCAAGGTGAAAACAACCCCAGGTAATCACAGAATGGTAGAGGCCAACCTCTGGAAATCATCCAGTCCAACTCCTCCTTGCCAGGGCACAATTACCCAGGGCAGGTCACACAGGAACACATCCAGGAGGGTTTTAAAATCTCTACAGAAGGCAACTCCACAGCCTCTGTGGGCAGCCTGCTCCAGGGCTCTGCCACCCTCACAGGGAAGAAGTTTCTCCTCCTGTTCCCATGGCACCTCCTCTGCTCCAGCTTGCCCCCAGTGCCCCTTGTCCTGTTCTTGGCGACCCCTGGGCAGAGTCTGGTTGCATCCTCTGCACACTGCCCTGCACAGCTTTAGCACAGCACTGAGGGCAGCCCTCAGTCTCCTCTGCTCCAAGCTCCCAGACCCAGCTCCCTCAGCCTAGCTTCACAGGTTCCATTGCCTGCAGCAGCTTTGTGGTTCTGGGCTGGACTCTCTCAAGCAGATCCTGAGGTCCTTCTTGAACTGAGGGGTCCAGAATTGGACACTGGAAAATAACCCAAGGTAACTGAGATGTATCCTGATAGACAACAAGTAGAATTCCAGAGTCCTGGAAAACTACATTTCAAATCAACTATAAGGAACTTGGGGAGCTGTTTCCTGATGAGCCACAGTGGCTTGGTTCTGCAGGGCTGTCACTCAACCCCAGAGACTTCATCAAACCATATCTCCAACGCTTCATGACAAACATGGCCAAGTCCACATAGCGCCCAGCTCCTGCCAGCAGCTGAGCTGAAGGGAGGCCAAGAGCAATGTGTACTACAATGGCTCAGTAGTGAGGGAAGCAGACCAGGCTCTGCTTGGAGCTGGACCACCAGAGCCCTCATGTCAGCACACACACATCAGCTGCAGCTGGCAAGCTGAGCTCTGGCTGCTCAGGGTGCTGGTGAATTCCTCTGCTGGACACACACACACAGCCTTTGAGGAGCACCACAGCACCATGTTGTAATGCTCCTCCAAAGGCCTGATCCCCCCTCCACGTTTAAGTGACATAACCCACTGGGATGAGGTCGCCAGCACAAAGGCTGCCAGTGCTGTATGGAGCACTTCCAGAAGTCCTCTGCAGAGAAGAGTCAATGTATGGTATTGACTGGCCTTAACCCCAGCTGCCACACTGTGTTACACATGGCTAAAAATAAGACAACTGAACTCCCTCCCCCTCATTTTGCCTTCCTCAGCACATCACAGAGACACTTAGGTTGGAACTGACCTTTAAGATCATCCAGACAAACCCTTAACCCAGCACTTCCAGGGCACCACTAAACCATGCCCCTCAGCACCACATCCAAGGACAGGGATTACACTGCCCTGGTGAGCCTGGGCCAGACCTTGATGACCCTTTCCATGCAGAAATTGTTCCTCATGCCCAACCTAAAGCTTCCCTGGCACAACATGAGGCCAATCCTTCTCATCCTGTCACTTGTTACTAGGAAGAAGAGATCAGCCCTCACCTGGCCCCAAACTCCTTTCAGGGAGTTGTGGAGAGCCAGAAGGTGTGCCCTCAGCCTCCTTTCTCCAGGCTGAGCTGCTCCTCACCAGCTCTGTTCTCCAGACCTTTCATCAGCTTTGCTGCTCTTCTCTAGACATGTTACAGCATCTCAGTGTCCTCAGAGTTTGGGCCCTTGAGCGGCCCAAAAGTGAACCAAGAATTTGAGGTGTGGCCTCACCTGTACCCAGTAGAGGGGTTTGATTCCTACCCTGCTCCTTACTGGCCACACTCTTGCTGATCCAGGCTGCTGGTGCCCCTCTTCACCACCTGGGCACACCCTGGCTCATCTTCAGCTGCTGTCAACTAATACCCCCAGGTCTTTCTCTATTGAGCAGCTTCCAGCCACTCTGCCACAAGCAGGCAACATTTCTGGGGTTGTTGTGATCCAAGGGCAGAACCTGACACTGTCCTCAGCCTATCCATCCAGCCTGGCCAGATGTCTACAGAGCCTCTGAACACTCCCACAGATCAGCACTCCTGCTCAGCTTGGTGTCATCTGCAACCTCAGAGTGCCTCAATCCCCTCATCCAGATTATTGATATTAAACAGAACTGGCCCCAGCACTGAGCCCTGGGGAACACCACCTGTGACCCTGAGTCAGCTCCATTCCCCACCACTCTCTGGGCTTGGCCATCCAGACAGTTTTTCATCCAACCAAGTGTCCACACATCCGAGCCACAAGCAGCCAGCTTCTCCAGGAGGATGCTGTGGGAAACTGTGTCAAAGACTTTACTGAGTCCAGGCAGACAACATCCACTGCTCTTCCCTCATCCACTGAACAGGTCACCTTGTCATAGAAGGAGATCGGGTTAGTCAGGCAGGACCTGCCTTTCATAAACCCAGGCTGACTAGGCCTCATCACCTGGCTGCCCTGTATGTGGCACGTGATGGCACTCAAGACAATCTGCTCCATGACCTTTCCTGGCACCAAGGTCAGTTCAACAGGTCTGTAATTTCTCAGATCCTACTTCTGCCCCTTCTTATAGACTGGCATCACAGCTGCCAATCTCCTGTCAACTGAGACCTCCCCAGTCCCTCTGTACCCCCAGCTGGATCCCATCTGACCCCACAGTCCTGTGTGTGTCTTGGTGGTGTAGCAGCTCACTGACCATTTCCCCCTGGATTGTGGGGGTTTCGTTCCACTCCCTGTCCCTGCCACCCAGCCCAGCAGTTGGGTACTCACAGAAGTGGTCTGACTGCTGAAGACTGAGGCAGAGAAAGCATCAAGTCCCTCAAGCCTTAGTCACTGCAGTTGCTGCCAGATCCAGTGAAGAATGGAGACTCTTCCTTAGCCTTCCTTTGGGTGGCGTTCATAGAAATGTTTTCATTGTCTTTTATTGGCAGTAAACAGACTAAGTTCTAGCTGGGCTCTGGTCCTTCTAGTTTCTCCCTGTAACCTCACAGAATACCTATAAGCCTCCCAAGTGCCCTGCCCCTGCTTCCACAGGCCACAGACTTTCCTTACCCTCACCAGTTCCAGCCCAAGCTCTCTGTGCAACCAGCTCAGTCTTCTACCCCACCAATTCATTTTCAGCATACCAGGACAGCCTGCTCCTGAGACTTGAACAGTTCCTTCTTGAAGGATGTGCAGACTTCCTGGACTCCTTTGCCCTTCAGCATCTGTCAATCAGGCTCCTCAACCGGCCAAAGTCTGTCCTCCAGGAATCCAAGGGAGCAGTTCTGCTGCACCACTTCCTTCTCAAGACAGGCTGAGAGAGTTGAGGCTGTTCAGCCTGGACAAAATCAGCTCTGGGGAGACAGATCAGTTTTCCAGTGCTCAAGGAAAGCTGGGGAGGGACTTTGGACAAGGGCTGGGAGTGACAAGGGACAATGGCTTTGAGCTGGAAGAGGGGAGATTGAGACTGGATGAGGAAGAAATTCTTTAGGGTGAGGGTGTGGAGCCACTGGCACCGGTTGCCCACGGAGGCTGTGGACATCCCCTCCCTGGAGGTGTTGAAGGCCAGGTTAGATGAGGCCTTGAGCAACCTGGGCTGGTGGAAGGTGTCCCTGCCCATGGCAGGGAGGTTGGATCTGGATGATCTTTAAGGTCCCTTGCAACCCAAACCATTCTATGAATCTGTGACTCAAACCCTGTGAACACTCAACTCTTGTGCCATCTGCATCACGCTCTGGTCAATCACAGCACTCCCCAACATGCAGGCTCCCCCCCACCTTCATCTCTTTCCCTGCCTATCCCTTCTGAAGGGTCCAGAGCTCATCCAGCACTCCAGCTGTGAGTCACCCCACCAGGTGTCCATGATGGCAACTATAGCATCATTTTCCTGCCTTACAGCTCCTCCTGTGCATGCTCATGCTGTGGACACTGCTGCAGAGAAATGGTTCCTGTCACAGTAAGCGATAGTGAGCAGCTCTGGGTGGTCATGAGGAGGACAATTCATCAGCCAGTGATAAACCCACACGAGGTAAGGCTTTGAAAACCTTCACCTTCCCAAAGCCAGTGCTAAGGAGAAGCTCCTCACAACACAAGGAGGTTTTCAAGCCACACCAAGAGCAGACCTTGTGACAGCAGTGACTCAGAAACATGCCCTAATTACTGACCTACCCTCATTTTCTCGACTGCAATCTGAGATGCTTTCAAAGCTGTTTAAAGTGATCTTTATTGGCTCTGCGACCTTTGAGGGGAGAAAAACAATACTCTCCAGCACAGCCTCTGTAACCCTCCTCCTGGCACTAAAGGTCTTCAGGGCAATGTCCAAATTCAGGAGCAGAAACCACCCAGCAGGTGACAGAGCTTGGTCAGGTCGTTTGTGACTGAGGTGAGTCACAGAATCCCAGAACAGCTCAGGCTGGAAGGGACCTCAGGGATCATCTACTCCAACCTCCCTGCCACAGGCAGGGATACCTCTCAACTAGACTCAGCTGCTCAAGGCCTCATACAACCTGGCTCTGAACACCCCCAAGGAGAAGGCATCCACAGCCTCCCTGGGCAACCTGTTACAGACTCTCACCACCCTCATACTGAAGAACTTCTTCCTCAGCTCCACTCCAACCCTGCTCTCTCTCAGCTTCAAACCATTCCCCCCTTGGCCTGTCTCCAGACACCCTCAGCAAAAGTCTCTCTGCAGCCTTCCTGTAGGATCCCTTCAGGTCTTGGAGGGTAGCTCTAAGATTCCCTCAGAGCCTTCTCCAGGCTGAACAACCCCAGCTCCCTCAGCCTGTCCTCAACACAACGATCGTAACTCCCTCCTCCCACTCCCCAAATTACTCAAGCCCAGACCACTCTTAGACTCTGTAGCTCCTTTTAGCCCCTCACTGGGAAAACCCAGCCCCACCTCCAAGCGGGGGTTTTGTTAATGAGATCCAGCACGTGTTCCTGCCACGCACCCAGGGCTTTGTCTCCACTCGTAATCCCTCCCCCAGAGATGACAAAGTAGGAAATTAAAAAGCCAGCACAGGCACATTCCCCCACGCTGCTGCTGCCTCTGCTGCTTCAGAGCAGCACACTTCACATGGCAAATGCTCCAGCAGATAACTCGGGGCTGACTTCTTGCTTTGCAGCTCAGCTGAACGCTCCATTTTAAGACACAAAATAAGAGTGGTTCCTAATGCAGAAATTTTATTGGTGGCTTCACTGCAGAGTCACCCTTTGGATATTGCTGGGGTATAAAGGCACAGCTACCACCAAAGAGGGAAGGAACAGAACGCTGACAACCGCTTACTCATCTCATTAGCAACTACTTCTACCAACAGTCAACACAGCAGGAAGCATTTCTGCAGCCCCCATGACGAAACATTTTGCCACAGATAAGCTGTTCCAGTGTCCACACGGGGTGAGAGTTGAACAGAACATAGCAGTTCCTTCAGCTGCAGATCAGCTCCTCTGCAACACCACCACGCAGCACCTGGCGACCTCCAGCAGCAGTCCCAGCCACAGCTCAGCGTGAGAGAGATGAATCCACCACGTTTTGAGCACTGGGATCACACGAAGCTGTAAGAACTGAAAAAGCCACAGCCTGTCCTCAGCAACACCTCACGGGGCTGCATTTCACATCCTCATCCAAGTCAGCAGCTCTGCTGCCTGTGACGTGAGGCGATGCCAGCGTTGCATCAGACTGTCCGCAGGCTGCAGGCGAGCGCAGACCAAAGGCATTAGTGCAGCACTACAGAGCTGCAGCTGCATAAATACAGCTCAGTGACCCAAGGGTCTTATCCACACAGCCCCTCAGCCAGCCAGGAGGCAGGCAGAAGCTGTGTCAGTGAGGAAGCTCTCCCAGTTGTCACTTCTGCACACCCAAGGCAAGCAGGCAAGCACCCGCAGCGGGGTACAGGCATGATTAAAGCAGAAAGAAATCCAAGTGGCTTTGTGAGCAGCAGTAATGAAGACTCATTCCTTATGGATGTGTGTCTTGAGGTTGAATTCTCCGGCGTCCAATAATTGCTAGTTCCCACTGCAGCTTTTCCCACGGTCAGGAACACCTCTCTCCCATGTGGATTCTTTAATGTCTAATAAGGATTGTGCTCCTGCTGCAGCTTTTCTCTCCATGGGGCCACTAATCAGGTCTCTCTCCTCTATTAAACCTGCTCGTTTGCACAAAACTCAAAGGGAGGTTGGGTCTCTGCAACTGCCAGCAGCCCCCTCACCCCCAAGGTCAGCTGGAACAGGCTAAGGGGTTCAAAATTGACCAGGGAAACAGATGAGCATGGCAAAAATCACCTCCTCCTTGTTCTCCAAGCAGCAGAAAAAATACAATTCTTTGTAGAAGGCTGAAGAGGCATTGGTGGAAACTCTGCAGATTTGGCTGTGTTGTATCAAGCAGGATGCTGTGACTCCTTCTGCAGCAGCCCAGGTAGAGGTGTGGTGTCACCTAACTAAGGCTAGATACAGAGTCCATCTCCAGGGCATTTCCTCTTCCAGCTTAAAGCATAATCTGCAGATTTGCTTCAAAACCACCAGTAGTGATGGCAAATGTCAGGCTGGACTGCAGCAAAAGCAGCCTGGCCAGCAGGTCAAAAGAGAGGATTCTGCCACTCTGCTCTGCTCCGGTGAGGCCACAGCTACAGTACTGTGTTCACCACCCAACACAAGAGAGACATGGACCTGAAGAGAGGATCCAGAGGAGGCCACCACCAAGATGATCAGAGGGCTGGAGAACCTCTCCTATGAATACAGGCTGAGGTAGTTGGGGCTGTTCAGCCTGGAGAGGAGAAGGCTCCAGGGAGACCTTAGATGTGCATTTCAATATCTGAAGGGGACCTATGGGAAGGCTGGGGAGGGACTGTGGGGATAGGAAAGGAGCAGTGGTGTGAAACAGGAGCAGAGGAGACTTAGGTTTGACATTAGGAGAAAGTTCTCCACTTTGAGTGTAGTAAAATACCAGAACAGGTTGCCCAAGGAAGTGAGCAAGAGACCCCATCCCTGGAGACATTCAAGATGAGACTTGACATGACCCTGGGCATCCTGCTGTAGCTGGAGGTGTCCCTGCTGAGTGCAGGGGGTTGGGCAAGATGAGCTTTGAGGGTGCCTTTCAACCCAATGCAGTCTGTGAAGCTGTGACAGGCTGCATTAAGTGTCCTCTGGCAGGGCTGATTTGGAGACTTGGCTGGATCAGATTTTAAGGACATACTGATCCAACTGTAGGGGAATCTCTTCATTAATCTTTTCACTCTTACCCAGAAGGCCAATTCCCCATCTCAGTTTTGCATCTCCAAGCCCTGCTTTGCATACATTCAGCAGCAGATGGAGGAAAATGCAGAGTCATAACATTATGGTCTCCCCGCCATGCTGCACAGTACTTTCAATATGGATCATCTTAAGGCTTCACAAGTCTTGGGGTTTGCTGTTTCATCCTTATTCAGTCAAACACAAACTTTACAACCTCTTCTCCAAGGCTCTGTATCTTTTCCAGGAAATGGTGTTTCAGAAGGAAATCAAGTTAGCTGTCTGAAGTCTCTCAAACCATCCCAAGGGAAGTGACTGCTCTTTGCCCTCAAACCACAAATCGGTTTGAACAAATGGGCAGCTGCAAATCCAGCCAGTTCTGGTATCCCCAGCATAAGGAGGAGATGGAACTGTTGGAGTAAATCCAGATGAGGTCCACAAGGATGGTCCAAGGGCTGGAGCACCTCTGCTGTGAGGATGGGCTGACTTCAGGAGCTGTGGCTGTTCAGTCTGGAGAAGAGAAGACTCTGGGATGACATCAGAGTTGCCTTCCTGTACCTGAAGGGATCCTACAGGAATGCTGCAGAAGGACTTCTCATAAGGGTCTAGACTGGATCTTAGGAAGAAGTTCTTCAGTACAAAGGTGGTGAGACTTTGGAATAGGTTGCCCAGAAAGGTCGTGGATGCCTCCTCCCTGCAGGTGTTCAAGGCCAGGCTGGATGAGGCCTTGGGCACCTGAGTTTAGTTGAGAGTTATCCCTGCCCATGGCAGAGGGGCTGGAGTAGATGATCCCTGAGGTCCCTTCCAACCTGAGCCATTCTAGGATACTATGAATCTATGAATTCATTTCTGCCAGAGACCAGCCAGACGCAAGGACTCACAGCCAAGCCACCAACCCCAGAACATCACCTACTCCTGGAAGGTTACAAACTTGAAGAGGAAGAAAAGAGTCCCATTAGCCTGCAAAAGAGCCAGTTCCCAGCCAGCCCAGCCTCCTCCACACCAGTGCTGCCACACCAGCCGGCACCCAAACACAGGTGTGCAAATGTTGGTTGGTGACTCACAGCTGCCATCAGTTTGGAGAAAGTGCTGCTACCTGTGACTAACCTAACTGGCAGCACAAGGCGGTGCGAGCCAAGTGTCAGGCCAGGGAAGCTCCTGTTCCCTGCTGGCACTCACTGGGCTGTGCTGTCTGCAGTGACTACCTGTGCTCCAGGTGTCTCCACTGGTGACAGCTTCAAGCTTTCCACAGCTGGGCTACTCACCAGCCAGATTGTAATGCTTTTTTAATTTCTGATGCAACCCAAAGCCCAGGTTTTGCAAAGCTGAGTTGCAAACAGGCTACTTTCAGCTTCAGCGCAGTGCTGGCTGAGGTTTCTCGGTTTGAGCTGACATGACAGAGCTCCCTCTCCACACCAAAGAGTTCAGCAGACCCTTATCTCAAGGTGTATGGGTGCTGCCAAACCAGCAGGGCTCCTCCTGAGGCTGAACGACAGAGCCAGACACACCATAGCATCCACAACACAACCAGGAACATAGCCACCGGCACTGGGACAGCTGCTGCCTGCTTTTACACCGTTTCAGTGAGCAGCTTCACCTGCAAACAAATGCTTTCAAACGGGAGCCTGACACCAGCTAGGCAAGAGCAGGACTGCCAGCACAAGCCAAGGGTTGTCATCTCTGAATGGATGGAGAGGAAGAGACACTTCCTGAGCTCAGCCACTGCCAAAATCTCACTGAAGCCACAAGCAGCTATCACCTACAACATCAGTGGGGGAGCCATGTTCCTTTTTGACATGTGGCAAAGCTTCTCTTCTACTGAAACTTCCAAAAAGTCGTCTCAGAGTCAAGAAAAGAGACCAAAGGTTTATTTAGCCTGTGATTACAATGAGGTTACTGTGCTCCTGAGCTGCCTAGACGGGTATTGAGATGCCTTCCCAAGACAAGCACACAACCCCTGGAATTAAATCAGCTGTTGATTACATATACAAGGGAGACCCTTATCCATCCTAGGCTTTTATTCTCCACACAGTTAGGATGCTAATGAGGCCGGAAGACTTTTTTTTTTTTTTTTTNNNNGGCCGGAGATGTTTTTTTTTTTTTTTTTTTTTCCCCCTTGCAAAGAGGACTACTTTAAACATACAAGTTGGCAATTTCTTTTTCTTATTTTGCCCCATTAACCATTGCAGGTCACTCTCAGCTGCCACAGAGAGCCTAAAGAGAGGCCATTTAAATCAGGTCGTGTGTGCTTTTTGGCAGCCATCACCGTTAATGAGGACAGGAGGTGTTCACACCAACAGCAAGAGCAGATGGGCCCTGCTCGGTCCTTTGTGCTGAGTGGAAGCAACCAGCACCTCACTGCAGAAACCTCCAACAGGGATGTCAAATGATTCTCAATGGACAGAAAATAGGAGCAGCTCGGGTTGGTATCTGGAGAAAAACTGAGGGTGACTTGCCACATGCTAAATAAAAATAATTTACACTCTGTCAGTCTTTTCAATGAGCTAAAAGCATTTCAAACCTAGCTTTGACCACCTCACAGCAAGAACTTGGGTTTGAAACCACCTCTGATTTGCCACCACATCAGGAATAACAAAAGCCATGCAAGTTCTTCCCTCTGGCTGTCCAAGAGGAACACACCCACACATTAGCACTGTCTCCATCTGCAGAGAGGCAGCAGTACCAAGCAGACAGCAGTGCAGAACATCTGTGGATGCTCCTTCAGGAGATGTTTGGACTTACCTGGCTTGTCAATGCTGAGATTAGAGCCCAATAAAGGCATTTTGATCAGCTTTGCAAGCTCATGCCTCAGATCCAAGTGTCCTTTAAAAACAAAAACAGTCCTTTCACTTCCAAATTGCTCACCTTAAATAAAAAGGGGAAAAGAGGACACACAAAAAAAAAAAAAAAAAAAAAAGCTGCCTTTTGTTCTTTAAAGAGTGAGCCTTTAAAGAGAGAGTTATGAACACAAACTGTGCTCTTCTCCCATCAACAGTGAGTGGGAAATTGATGTTCCATTCACATTCCAGATCTGCTGCATTCTCACCCAGGTCACCATGAAGGTTTGGACCTCAGACAAGACATGAATACAGCAACTGAAGTACAGAGCCAGCCCCACCCTTACAGGACATGCTTCCACGAAGCCCAGCCCCAGAAGAATGTTGTTGCAACCTAATTCTGGGACACTGCCTTCGTGTTCACTCTGTCCTGCTACGAGATCAGATTGCAGCTGGCCCCGAAAGACGTCTTGGTCTGTTTGTGAAAGGTCTGCAGCTCTGTTTGTTTTTTTACTAAAGGATGTTATCTTCACACAGCAGGATTTTAGAGTGCACAGGACGACTGCAGAGCATGTACAGGTTAAACAGTAACTATGGAAATGCAGAAACCAAAGCACTTATGTGCTTTGTCCACCATACAAAAATCTGCATCTTCATCTCATCCAGGCTATTCGGCCTGGAGAAGAGAAGGCTCTGAGGAGATCTTGGAGTGTAACTGAAGGGGGCTACAGAAGAGCTGGGGAAGGACTCTGGCTGAGGTCCAAGGATGAGGAACAAGGGCTTTGAGCTGGGAGAGGCGAGACAGAGTGGAGATGAGGAAGAAATTCTTTAGAACAAGGGTGGAGAGACATTGGCACAGGTTGCCCAGGGAGGCTGTGGCTTCCCCCTCTCTGGAGGTGTTCAAGGCCAGGGTGGATGAGGCTTTGAGCAACCGGGGCTGGTGGGAGACGTCCCTGCCCACGGCAGGGGGGTTGGAACTTGATCTTTAAGGTCCCTTCCAACCTAAACCATTCTATAAAACTATGAATCTTAATGTTCTGCTGCAGAACAGTACTGGAGATGTTTCTTGGAGCTCATGGAGACCAGAGCTGCCCTTACTTATCAGGCAGACAGAGGGAAGAACCCTCCTATGCTACCCCAGCATGTCCAATCACCAGGTGGGGAGCACCACTGGCTTATTAGCTTTGGCAACCAAAACAAGCAGCTTTTGTCTGATCTCCATTAACTGTTGAGAGTCTGGAGAACACTACAAAGGCTCCTGCTGGCTGTACACTGTGAATTTCCATCTTCAGGCTCATGTTCCTCCCACGAGGTTTCTCAATCAGCCCGCCGAAGATGCAGCTAAACTCACAATCTTATTATGGGGAGTAATCATATTTTCTAGTTGATTCCTCAGTTCATTGTTTAGGAGTGTTTGCCCTTGCAGCCTTTGGTTCCAGGGTGTTCTCAGGCCTCAGCAAGTTCACTGGATTTAATAGAAAACACAAGCAAAACGTCTCAGAAATGCTTGTTTTCAGTAGCTGCCAACAGCAGAACGTATCCACTCCACTAGCAGCTTAACAACTCACATCCTCCTTTCCAGCAGCTCTCCCAAAACCTTTAATAGTCCAAAAGCAGCCCAGGAGGTGACCCTCACTTTTAACACCCTCAGAAGACTTGGGTTTGGTATTTAGTATTTCTCAGGTGCACCTTCATGTGCAGGAGGCAAATTCTCCTCTTCACAGGTGAAACCACTGCAGCACAGAGCAGCCAGCAGTTGGGAGACATCAGCTCATGAAAACAAAACTCCTCAGGAGCCCCAGCTGGGACTCACCCAAATTTGCAGCCTGCCCTCTCCTCGACTGGATAGTTCCTTTCTTTTTTATGGAAAGTCAACCAGCACCTCAGTGAAGACAAGGACCTAATTTTGGATACACTTTCAGGCAGCAATAAGGTCATCTGCTGAAGAACTTGGCATGACTTCCTGCCCCAGGAAAAGCAAGGAAGGAAAAAATACCACCCAAGGAGGCTATCACAAAATGAGCTTCAGCCTCTTCCCGTGCCCTGCTCTAAAGTGATGAATGGATTTAATATCTCTGTAAGCCTTGCAAGGACTGGTAAGCTCCCAATGTGCAAGTGTGCACTGTGGCAGCCTGCAAGAAAGGGCTCTGGGATTACTTTATCCTTGTACCAAAGGAATTTAGAGTAAGGACAAGAAATACCAAGAGGCAATGGTGCTTTGGAGTGGCTCAGCAACAACAGAAGCTGCTCTCATCAAATCCCAAACACACACAGACAGGACCTTTGAAGAAACAATGCCAGAAAGGCTCAGCAGATGACAGAATTTTGTAACCAAGTGACACCAACTGTCTAAGACAGCTCAGCCTATAAAAACACTTAATAGCAGCTTAGTCCAACTCTACAACTCTTCATGGCTCTTCATTAGGTTTCTTTGAAGCACTTACACAGGCACTTCCCCAGCCAGCATGGCATCAACCAGCTGTCACTTCAAGTGCACACGAAGAGCAGAACCCAGAGCAGCCAGAGGATGAGTCTCCAAGTGCCAGGAGCTGTCCTCTGCATGACTCAGTCTCAAGGGATGAAGGAGGTGGCTGCTTGGTAACTACCACCCAATACGGCACCCAGGTGCTGCCCGTGCTGCCTCAGGGTGCTCAGTGAATCTCTCTTAGGAGTGATGCTGTCAAAGGAGATCTGGTAGGAAACACAGACCAGAGCCACCATCAGAACCAGCAGCACCACCTGCCCCAATCAGCCACCCAATGATGAACCTACACCCAGTGTCAGACTGACTCTTGCTAAGCACTGACTGAGACCCGAGGAGGCAGGACTCACCCCCTGCCTGCCACACTGTTCCTTCCCTTCTGATTCTGGGCAATTAATGTAATCCCCTTGCCCTAATCCCCCAACCAGCTGTCTTCCCATGATATTCCTGGGGTCTGTACACTGCAAAACTCAGATTACCTCACTGGAGGTATTTGTACAATGCAGCACAAGCAAGTCCTGATACTGCCAAATACTCTGCATGTTGCTTCAGCCAAGAGGGGCATAAATGCCACTGATCCTTCCCTCTGAAGGCTCTGAACTAAGAAGGCTACTACCCAATGCATGAAAATCCCATCACTGGAAAATGAAAGGAATCCAGAATGAACGGTTCATTCTGCAGCCTCACCTCTGTCTCTTCCTAGACTAAAAACCCATCTGGGCAAAGATCTCTCTGTGCAAAGCAGATTCAAGCAAAACCAGGCTCAGTGGTACCTCCTGTTTGCATCCTCTGTCATCCCCAGGAACTTTCTTGGTTCTAAGCAATAAAAGCCTGGGAACGTACTGGAGACTTACGAAACCAGCAGCACTGTTACTTCCAACCAGAGCCTGCCCCTGCAGAAAGGAACCACAGGACCTGCTTGTGTCCAACGTGGAAAAAGGCTCAGAAATGGAGCTACACCATCCCAAATAGCCCCAAGGGTTCTTCTCATCAGGGCTCAAGGCCAGTACACCTCAGCAGCAATTTCACTGCTCCCACAGCTTCACAAATCACATTCAGGTGGAAAGGACCCTCAAAGCAGTCAGCAGGAACACCTCCAGCCAGAGCAGGCTGCTCAGGGCCATAGCAAGTCTAATCTCGAATGTCTCCAGGGCCTCGACCACATCCCTCAACAGCCTGTTCCAGTACTTCACCATACTCATGGTGCACAACTTCCTCCTGATGTCCAGCCAAACTGGAGCAGGGCAGATTTAGAAGTTATTGCCTCTCATCCTATCCCCACAGGCCTTTCTAAACGGTCCCTCCCCAGCCTTCCTGTAGGTCCCCTTCAGATATTGAAATGCAGCTCTAAGGTCTCCCTGGAGCCTGCTCTCACACACACAACCTGCAGACCTTACCAAAATCCCTCTTTTCTCCACCATAGTCCACAGTGATGCCATCCAGAGCAGAAAGCGGAGAGCTTTCACTCTCCCAAGCTGAATTTACCCTCCCAGCCATCAAGGTGAAACATTTTCTGACCGTTTTCTAGAAGTTCCTGAAAACAAAACCAGCCTTGCTGGCATGCCAGGAGTTCTGTTTAGGACACAAACCAGGTTTCCTACACATCCCCTGACAGAGATGGGCACAAGGTCGAGCCAGACCGAGCTCACTTTCCAATAGCAGCAGCAGCTATTTGTCTTCTCCAGCTCTAGCCTTTTTAAAGGAGCAATTTGTTTCCTGAAACCCAGAGCTCCTCCTGGACTCGGCTGCCTCTCGGAATGTCTTCATTCTCCCCCAGAACGGGAGATGCCATACCAGAGTCACATGGCTCATCACTAAGAGGCTTTTACTCCTCTTTACCCTTTAAAACACCAATAAATGGGACAAAGCCACATTCCCTC
>VWYK01034524.1:0-18387 GCA_013399775.1 Semnornis frantzii
AAAAAAAAAAGAGAGAGACTCTCCTGTAGTGCAGATTTACTGACAGCTAGAGACCAGATGTCAATTTACACCCACTGCAAATCTATGGCTATATTTCCAGCTGAAGATCACTTCATATGAAAACTCTAGCAACTTATTCTGAAAACCCACTGGGAAAAGTTCTCAGCCTAAACCGCAGCATCAAAGTTGTTTGGTCCCCTCGACATGAGAGTTGTACCATATCTAATACATCCAAAGTGATCCACCCCTCTGCTCTGTGTCAGGGTGCTACTCCTCTGGCCTCATATACTGGGTACACACTAGTGCATACCTGGGTTTTCTTCCCCAGTAAACCAAGTGATTCCCTTGGTGTCAACAGGCTGCCACCAGCTATGGTATACTCTGCAATGGGATACAGATCAATTAGTACTGTGGAGGCAAGCCAGGCACCACCAGTTGGCTGTGGAAAGCTAATAGCAATGGTTCTTCAGCCCTAGAGTGTCTCCTGCAGAGACCTGGGACCTCACAACTGCTCTTGTCACAGATCTCGCATTCCCCAGCTTCCTACCAGTGGATGCTGACCATCCTCCTCAGTTTCTGTCCTTCCCTTTTAACTGCCCTATGGAAGAGGCAGCGTGTTCTGTGGCTGGGTTTTGGCAACACGTGGAATCGCAATCCTGGCCACTCTGGAGCTGGGCAGAAATACTTGACAGTCTATGCTGTCAAAATTCACCTTACGCGCAAGGTGAATCTTGAGGTTCGGCGAGGGGGCTTAGAAGGAAAGTGGTTAGTGAAGTTACTCAGCAGAGAGGAGAAAGAGCCAGAAGCTGCTAGACTGAGATACTGTGCGCCAGAGACACTGACTTATCTTTGTTTTGAGTACATTTTCTTAAACATCTCAGCAAGCCTATGAGTGAAGTAGACATCACCTTTGTTTCCTTTTCACAACATATAGTATAATTTTATGTATTAAAATATTCCAATTAGCTCAAACCAGCACACAGTCATTAAATTTATCATTGGAAATTACTGTTGGCCACAGCATTCTGAACATTTGTACTGGTGGGAAAACCCAAGCAAAAGTCTTTTCTCTCTCAAGAGGTCTTTGCAGCCAATCCTGCTGTTCCAGAGAATTTACTGCAGAAGAGTCTGTCATCTACAGTTAATCATCCACCTCTGGAACTGATGCTGCAAAGTATATTGATCCAGCAAAGCCTTTAAGCACAGCATTAATCTTCTGCGTTTTGTTTATATTCACCAAAATTCACTAAGTGCTGAAGGTGTTTGTCCTACTTGAGCCTGTGGCATCTTAAAAGCTCCAACCTTCAATCAGCAGCCTTTAAACCAAGGTCTCAAGCCCCTCCCCACTGACCAGTGACCTGAGAGCCAGTCCTTATCCTGACACTACATCAGATCTCCTTTGCCACAAAATGGTGTGAACAACTATAATCTGGACCAAATAGCTTTGCTTGGGAATCTGGAGTTACACTATATGGGAGGCTCTGGACTAGCCAAAGGATAAATAATTCATGATCAGCAACTCTGGAGTCTCTGTCAGGAAGCAGAAATGCTGGAAAGGCAGAGATTAACCCAAGATATCCTACACTGGAGTGTAGCTCAGAGTGAGAACATGAAGGCTCTTCCTTCTGAGTTGCGAATAGGTATTTCTTCTGTGGTTTGGAACCTGCAATCTGCCTGGTTTCAACTCCTGCAAACACATTGATACTACAACTGCTTGTAGAAAACTCTGTTCTGGAGTTGAGATCCATGTATTAATGCAAGCAACTCAGAAAACAAATTACTAGGAAATCATCTGTGAGTGACTGAATTGATCTATCTTGAACCACCAAGGAAGGTATGAAAGGTGTCCTAGGTAACACATTCAGAAAGGACTCAGGCTTCAGTCCCAAGATCTGTCTTGTTGCCTAAACAACAAACCATATCCAGGTCCTGACTTCCTGCACATGACCCTGGTGCCAAGACATAGTCAACCTTGCAACATTTTCTTCTTTGTCCCTTGCCCAAAGATTTGAAAAGGAAAGGGAAAGAGGAAAGATTACACCTGCATCATTAAAAGCATAGCATTCATACGTGCCACATCTCATTTGTTACTGCTGTCATGGCTAATGCTGAGAGTTGCAGGAGCCAGAAAAGCACTGAGGAGGTAGGAAGAGTACTGGAGAGGCAGAGGAAGTGGAGGTCTCTCTCTTTGTGCCTAGGTTCTTACCATTAACATGTACAGAAACAAGTGAAGACAGCACGGCCACAGGTAAGGAGGCAGGGGAGCATTGCCAGTCCAGGAGAGCATAGCATCTACCTTTCTGTAGAGTTCTGGCAGACATAGAACTCTCTCCCATCTCCTGCCCCAGCCATGTACATTCATGCAAACCCACCTGGAGAAGGTGGTGCAGCTGGGACAGTGGGGCCAAAGGGTTTGCTGATAAGGGCAAGAAGCTTCTCCTCCGATGACTTACTGTAACTCCCATGTCTCCTAACCTGGGGTGCTCTCTTGCAGTCAGCTGTTGAGAGGGAGGAATTGCTGTGGAAGAGATGTTGACATGAAGGAATAATGCATCTTGGAAAACATAATAAATTCTCACCCCAGTTTCTGCTCCAGCAGATATAAATCCATTAGTTCCCACCAAAGCCTGTCACTCTAGCTGTCAGCGAGGTATTAACAGAGAACTGGTAATCAAACAGGATCTTGCCTACAGCATGTCTCCTACAGCAGCCCTACAGAAACCCCACTTAACTCTTTCCATTTGATGCCACATGCAGGTTTTCAAACAGCCCCAAGAGTTTGTTCTCATGGAAGACTCATCATGAATGTACCAGGACTTGCCTATTTATTTCACTGCTCTAACCCTAAAGTGTCTACCTATAAGTACTTGTCAGTCATGTTGCTCTTGGCATGTCCTTGAAACCCTGACACTGTTGTTTTCACTTCTTTTCCCAATGTTCGTCACACATAACATACTAACACTAGGCATGGGAGATATTCAGATTTAGTACAGGTACAAAAGGCCAACCAGGGAGAGTGCCTGTAGTGGCTTCTGCCATTGTACAGGAGCAGCCACACAGACGTAAGGGGAATGAGCTCAGAAGCAACAGAGGAAGAGAAGAAAACAGACACCTTAGTTTTGCTTTTTATGGCATCGGTTGCAGATCAAAGCCCTTTCTCAGTGATTCTCTTCACTTTTTTAGCTTTGTGCAGGCTATAAGCAAAAGGGCAGGTCTGACTGTCTCTACCTGGCTCTGTGTCGCCCTGCCTGAGCAAACACACCTGTCCCTTTAGCTACACTCTTGGGTTCTTGCTTGATTTTTCATTTCAAGGAAAAAAAAAAATGTGAGTGCCTTGGTGAAAAATCTTTTTTTTCAGTTACTCACTGTGTTGTGGTCCCTTTTTTTTCTTTTTTTTACTTGAATAAAATGCCCATGTACCAGGTATTTTTAGAGTGGGACTTTGTGTCACCCTTGGTCTCATCAAAAAAATATTTTCTTTCATCATTTCATTGAGTCTGTCTTGTCCTCATATTAAATTAATTACATAAAAATACTAAATCAGATCAGTAACTGGTTAATTGTGCTACATTAGTTCGTGAGTTTCCAATTCACTTCTTAGAGAGTTTAATTTTCTAAGCAATTTTTTAAGGAGCTAAAATCCCAGAATAATGCATGTTGTGGTGTCATCAGAATCCACCATCTGACTGGAGATCGTTGCTGCAGGAGAAGCTGCCTTTTTCAACAGAATCACAGAATCTTAGAGATTGGAAGGGACCTCCAAAGATCATAGAGTCCAACATTCCCACCAAGGCAGGGTAGTTGGCACAGGAATGCATCCAGGCAGATTTTGAAAGTCTCTAGAAGAGATTCTAAAACCTCCCTGGGGAGCCTGTTCCAGTGCTCTGTCACTGTGACAGTTTGGGAGCTCCCCGCCCCCCCACACTTTGTAAAATGACCCAGACTAGAACTCAGCAGGCTGGAAGTTAAGGAATGAAGCTCTATTTACAGCTTAGCACAATATACAAGCAAATATATACACTACATACAGGAATATTTACAGAAATATACAAGNAGCACAGTCACCCTCACTGTAAAAAGTTTCTCCTCAAATTGAGGTGAAACCTTCTATGTTCCAGTTTGTAGTTGATGCTCCTTGTCTTATTGCTACTGACGAGTGAAAAGAGATTGGCCCCATCCACTTGATGCTCACCCATCAGACATTTGTAGACACTGATGAGATCTCCTCTCAATCTTCTCTTCTTCCGACTAAACAGCCCCAGGTCTCTCAGTCTCTCAAGACTTACGTTTTCAGAACGTAAGTTTTCTTGTCTGTCTTCCTTAAATCGTAGCCTTATCATTGTCCCAGAAAAGCTTTTGCAATGACTTATGAACTGCGAGAACAAAAGGACAATTTTAGCACGAATGGTTATAGACTGAAAAAGCTACAAGTAACTTATACCAGTCTTAGGGAAACAAACGGCAGGAAATCTCAAGAAGCATTGCTAGCAAGCCTGTATGCAACAACAGGTATATCTATCCCTAGAAGAAAATGTTAGCATTATGCTGAGTTCAAGTATCTCAAGGTTCGTCCTAAAATCTGACATTTTTCAGGTGGGAGCCTAGAAGAGAATTTTGTAAAAGAAAGCAAAAGTACAAAGTGAGGCATTCAATGAGGCCTGTAACAGGTTTTAGTGTGCACACTGGGATTATGCACTCAACAAGGAAAGAACACACAAGAAAATAAAGTGAATACACTCTGTTAAGGAACAAGTAAAGCCCCTTACCCTTCATGTACCTTTGTGCAGCACCATTCTTCTGTCCCATGGCAGAGTTAGGGTGAGGTCAGGTTCAGGGCCAGACTTCCAAAGTCCTCAGGGATGGAAGTTCCCCAGCATCTTGCTTGGTGGAGGAGTTTGAAAGAGATAAAACATTGCAATCTAGATCACCGACGCTTAGAGAGCAGAAGGAATAAATAACTTGTTAATAGTGGTCAGTAGAAGCAATATTAGAAAGTTAAGCCTGAAGCTGACAAAAGATTTGTCTGGAACGATGCTTAAGTGTCAGGCAAGATGAGAAACTTCAGGCACTGCATGTACCCTAATGAAGGTAGAAAAGATATTTTTGTGCTCATAAAAGGTAGATACAATTTTAGGAGGAAAAAAAGGTGCTGTCACAAGGACTGCTTATTTCCTTAAAGGGAGGAAAATGCAGCTGCTCACTGCTTGTTGTCAAACTGTGCTTGCCTTGCTGTCAGGACCTGCCTGTGTGCACCCTTCCAGGGTTTGCAACCGCAGAGGCATTCCTTGGCAGAAGGTTTCATTCACCAAATACTTAATCCTCCCTTCATTTGAAATCATCCCTGGCTTTCACCCCTTTCTTTAGACCTACAAGAGGCGCAGCCTGAGGGCTTCCCATCAGGGCTACAGGGAAGTGCAGCAGAGGGAGTCTGCCAATGGAAAGCTCTGGAACAGAATCAAGTTGGAGGCCAGTGGTGTTCCCCAGAGACCAGTACTGGGTCTGGTTTTAGTGCCCTATGCTAGCTATCCCCATGCCATTAACTCCTTCTGCAAATGCTCCTTGATCCCAGAACGTGATTTTCCACAGATAGCAGCATCTAGAGTGACAGCAACAGTTCACATTTTGTCAGACTGCATGCCAAAAGCTACTTCATATCAAGATTTCCCCAACGTGTCCAGTTTCACAGTAATTTTGTGTAGCTGGAATATGTATTTCCTTTGTTTCTTGGGAATTTGTGGAATTTTCCCCAGAAAATCTTTCATGAAAAAGGGAGAAATCCTATCCACATGGCATGAATCCTATTAACTTCCCATACAAATCACAGAATCACAGGATAATAGAAGTTCGAAGGGACCTTTGGAGACCATCTAGTCCAACCCCCTGCCAGAGCATGTTCCAGGCTTTCCTGGGTAACTAATTGCCAGAGTTGTCAGCTTCCCACATGATCTGTTCCCCTCATCTTTATCTGCTCCTCAAAGCAGGATTGCAATTGGTGTCTGAATGCTACAAACAGTATCTACACACTTCACTTTGGGGAATTTCCCCAATGCTTTTTCCATTTTGTCCCTTCCTCACCCACAGTCAAGTATAGAAGGGCAAAGCCGCAGAGTTACTTGAAATACAGGTCCAAACATCTTGGCTTCATCAGAGAGGCTGAGGTATTAAGTTTAATCACATGCCTACATGAGATGCAGTTATACAAGAAAAAAAGAAAAAGAAAACTGAAAATAAAGATGAGTTTATTTTTTCTCTCTAAACTGGGACAAGCCACTGTGGAAAAATACTCCATTAACAGCATGTGTCTTTTCTATGGCCATATCTGCACAATTTTATCATGTAGTCAGACCTTGACTCCTGCCGATGAGAGATTAGCTAAAAACTCCTCAGACAAAGAGAAGCCTCAGTGCATAAATCAATGCAAATCAAGCCTTGGTTCTACCCTCCCAATCTGCTTGAAGCTGTTATGATTTCTGTGTTGCTACCAGAAATGAATGTACTGATGGATCCAGACAGCAAGACAGTGAGGGCAAGGCAGTCCCCTCATATTTTCCAGATGAAGTCCAGGACCTCAGCTTTACAGTCTGAATGAGAGGAAATGCTGAGGAAACAGTTGGCTTTGTGTATTGAAACCATGTGATGTGCCAGCCATAGTTGTAATAATTATTTTTCTAAAGAGATTCCTGTAAATCAGACTGAGCACAGGATTTTCTTGAACCCCTGTGTGCTGGTTTGAACTAATTGGAATATTTTAATAGAGAAAAATATATTATAGGTTGTGAAAAGGAAACAATGGTGATGTCTACTTCACTCATAGGCTTGCTGAGATGGATAAAACTAAGAACATAAACACAGGTAAGACAATCATCTCTCGGTCCAGCAGCTTCTTGCTTCTGCTCTCTGCTGAGTAACCCCACTAACCACTTTCCTTCTAACTCCGCTGGCCGATCCTCCAAACTCACCTTGCACATAAGGCAAACCTTGGGGTAAGGGGTAGGGGTGGGGAGAAGGTGGAAGGGCGGTTGGGAGCCCCTCCAAGGATCTCTGATTTCTGGCAGGGGTGTTGTGTTTCTGTATTACCTTTGACTTGTATATTTCTGTAAATATTCTACTACATTGTGTATATATCTGCTTGTACATTGTGCTAAGCTGTAAATAGAGTTTCATTCCTTAACTTCCAGCCGGTCGAGTTCTAGTCTGGGTCATTTTACAAAGTGGGGGTGGGGGTGTAACTCCCAAACCATCATACTCTGAATAAAACCGAGGTGACTTTTTCTTAGTTTACAGTCTTTTTCCTGTCACTAGATCTTTGCTTTCTCCCAGATGGAGTTTGCCAAAAGTAGAGGTCATAATAGAGCTCTGAAGAGTCATTAGGGCACAGATAGCAAAGTCATTGAGTCGTTGCTATGAGCTGCAAATTGTTTTCTTCTCTCCTGGCATGCAGCAGCTCAAATACAGTCACAGGCACTTATATGTGAGTGGTGCACCTCCTTTGTGAGGATGGGCAACAGACACCTCACCAGAGGAATGGAGGTCAAGTTCTTCAGGGAAGAACAGCAAAAAAGAGTTTGCATCAGTAAAGTAATGGGCTGGTTTACCAGGAGGACAAGGAAAGAGCTTGGGGAGGGTACAGTATGAATGCAAGAAACAGCAACATGGGGAAATGCACCTAGTGTAGGTCTGTGCCCCTGGAGTAAGTGGCATATCTAGACAGCTTTGTCTCTCCAGTCTTGTTTTACCTCCACTTCAAGTGACCTTGCTCTCACCACCAGGATTTATCTACAGAGGCTATCTCAGTACAGCGGAATACAGCTGCCAATGCAGAGCTAATACATCCTGCACTGACTTTCAGGGAAAATGACGGATGAACAGGCTCTGCAGAACACAGAATTAAAGTCTGGTTGAGACCATCTCAGGATGGCTGCAGCACAGGTCCCATGAGATAGCTGAGGAGGAAGGGATAGGGATGGACAGGTGAAAGAAAGCCTAAGTCTTCAGCATCAGCATATCCTGTGCAGGGTGTTTCAGCATGTTCATTTTCACTTAGAAATAGCACAGAACTCAAGCATTAGACCCTGAAAAAAAGCCTTCTCCAGATATGCCAGGAAAATAAATAAATGGATGAAGGAGGAAAGAAAGGAAGGATGAGCATGGCCACACCCCTCTTCAAATGTTAGGATGCTTGGTCTGCTACATTAAAGAACTCGGCTTTGGAAATCTTCCCTTAGGTGCTGGAAGCATCTTTCCTAGGCAGGTTGTGATAATAAACCGGGAGTTTAATACTACTAATAATCATAATCCTCAGATTTTATCCTTTTTCAAGAAATGAAAATGCATTGGTGAAACAGAGAAGGCTCTTATCTCCCTAGCTGCACAGCAGAGTTCAGCTCTGAGGCCCTGAAGAGGAGGTACAGCATGCATTGATCTTCACCACGGGAAAAGAAGACTGTCAGGAGGAGGCAGTGCTGGGAGAGAGAAATGGATGAAGGTTTGTGATTCTTGCTGGTGCCAGCACAGACAAACTTGAAAGCATTGGCTGGGGCCATGCTTCTTGCCACGGTTATTGTCAATTCCCCGCACCCTGCTGCTGGCAAAAAGGTGCCAGGAAGTGACAGGAATGGGGTGCACAGTTCTCCAGTTGCTGATGGGAGATGGGAAAGATGGAGACAGTGACAATAGAAATACTTTCCTTCAGCAACAGTCACTATCCAACCATCTCACTCTTTCCTCTGCAACAGCCATGATGCTCCCACAGCCATTTTGCTCATTGTGGCTCCTGGTAATGACTTGATTTATTTTTGCCTGACATGTCCTGCAAACAGTTCCTGTGCAGGTAGCACCAAATGGTCAACTATCCTTTAATATCCAAAATACTAGCAGACCCTTGTTCTTCCTTATAAAGTCTGAAGAAGCTTGCCTCTAGTAGGTATCTGGGCTTAGAGCAGCCTCACAAACTGTCCAAGTCTTTGGGGTTAGTGGCAGCAGAAGGATTTCCCAGAATGTTGGCTATTACTTGACACTTATCTTGCACAGTCCTGAACAGAAAATACTCGATCTCCACAGAGGAGAGCAGCAGTGATGAGGCAGACAGATGCTACCATAACACTGGGCTAGTACTGATGCATTGGAGACCTGTTGCCCCTGTGCCACATTGGGTTTTCATTACTGCTGCACCACCAGGGCCCCAGAGTTGGGAGGCTTGCCAGTTCCACGGAAGTGCTGCACAAAAGTAAACATTATCCAGGAGTAAGTCCTGCTCCTTCAACCAAATAATTACTCCAGATCTGGTAATGGCAGAGAAAACCAGCCCTAATAAACCACTGTTTCTACTCCCTTTCCCCTGTTTGATCCTAAAATGGTCTTTCACCTTCCAACTTTGCCTTAGAAATGAGCTGACACCAGTTTGAGAGGGTGTTTCCTAATCACCACCCAGGTCAGACCTGTTCCAAAGCTCAGGCAGGTGCACTTGGGCTCACCCACCTCTGTGAACAATGCTGTAGGTAAAGAGAATGGCTGAGTGTCCCTAGAAAATTGTCTCTATGGTACTTCTTACATGTTAGGGCTAGGCAAGATTTATTTGCTTGCTGATTTTCTGCACGGCTGCTTTGGGGATGTTTACCCTTTGCTAGGCTCCCTAGGCAGCAGGAATTTTATGTCCGACAGCTTCTTATCTGCAACTCTGGTCTAGTTTGTATTAATAAAGGTTCAAGATGATTTAGTATTTCCATTCTGCTGGCCAGTTGCAAAGGAGCTGGGAAAATCAGTCCAGGCTTACAATCATACTGAAACATAATACAAGTAATAATATATGATCTAATAAATATTTTCATATAGTTAATCTAATTAATTCTGCATATGCCAAAATGTATATGTGACCCTGGTTGCTTACATTCTCCATCAGCAGTTTGTACAAATAGTCAGACCCCAGCTGTCTGACTGCTTTTGCTCATATTCTCAATTCTTTTCCAATTTTACCCTGCAAATGCAAAGAAAATAAACATTGTAGCAATGCCTTCGGCAGCAGCCTTCACCCATTTGTTGGTGTGAAGCTTCTGGAAACAGCTGTCATTTGCCATTTCACACTCCCCTCTTTGTAGCACCAGCACAGGCTTTGCTGTTGGAAGCTCAGCAGTACAGGGGCCAAGGCAAGCAGCTAGGTGAGCCCCAAGGAGTTTACAGACAAGTATGACATGATCATCACAGCACAGGGAAAGAAGTGGCATCTCCACTCTTCCTCCCGTCCACTCTCATCTCCAGAAACCAATGCTTCAGCAAAAAGCCTCTCGTGGCAGAGTTCTTGTGGTGAGCACTGATAGCAGATAGTGTCCATGAGCGGAGCCATTCCCATGTCCCCACTGGCCCCAGGTGCAGCTACATGAGGTCAGACCATTCCCTTTTCCTTTGCAGCAATATTTTGTACCATTGCAGGCTCTTATCCTGCTGCCATGTAGTGACTGTGAGCTGTTCATAATGACAGGCACTTAATGATCTTCTCATTCCTTGCAGACTCCAGGTGACAGCGTTCCTACTGTGACATGGTTTCTCACATTCTGAAGCAATGCCTAGCTCCACAACATAGTCCTTGCATCCCCTCCTTGAACAGAGGGGAGCCACCAAATTCTCTACCCCATGTTGGCTTTCCTTGCATCCCACCTCAGTCCCTCATATTTGCCACTCAGCCTGGCTCTATGTGCCACAGAGGCAGCCCAATAAGGAAAGAGAGGCAAAAAGTGTAGATTGTTTTACCCGGTGCTCCCTGTGTTGCCTTCCCACCATCTTTCCCCAGCAGCACCAGCTGCAGACCCCTAACTGAACCACTCTTCCCATGACTCCCTTTCCTTAGCCCTCCCTTTTCTCAACAATACAGTCCTGGCTCTGGCACTTGTTCCTCACAGGTCATATTTGCCAGACCGTTGACCATTTTTGTGCTCTCCATTGGACCCTGTCCAACTGGGCTACATCCTTCACTGAGTTCAGTGCCCTCAGCCTACCAAAGCATACTTGCTGGGGCCTCACACATGCTGAGAAATAAAATCACTGCATTTGTCTCACAGGCTGTAATTTGTTTCATATATCTTAGCACAGAGACAGTCTGATGCTTCTGACTCCTGCTTTGCCTTTGATCCATTATGATCCCTGACCCTTCTCTGCAGAGTACTGTTAAAGCAAGCATTTTTTCCTCATGCAGTTGCTTATTTCTGCATGAGGTGGGAGCTTGCACTTCTCCCTGCAGAACTGCATCCTATTTTTATCAAACTATTTCTTCAGTTTACAGACTATTTGTCAAGCTCAAGCACTGCAGAGTACTTGTAGTTTATTCCAGCTTGCTATGGTCTGCACAGTTAGTCTGCTTATTTTACAGCAATCACTAATAATAACCTGGCCTGAAATTTCCCTGCTACCAACATTGGCTCCAGAAACCATCTTGTTCATTCTTCATGAAACTTTTCTGTGGAAATTTGATTTGTCCAGGGCAAGAGGATAGAACAGAGTATAAAAGGCCTGTAAGAAACAGGACAAAGGAAGAGATATGAGGAAACAAAGTTAAACTCTGATTACTACCTGTTTTCCACCTAAGAACGAAAAAATAAGCCCAAATACATAATGCATAACTTCTGCTTCATCTTAGTTGCAACTAAGTTGCTGGTAGTAACTCAGAAATTGTGTGTTTTGCCACAAGCATGTCACATAGTTATCAAATCAGTACGACCTCCCATGTGCCAGCATGTCCCAGAGAGGAGTTGAAAGATGGAAGAAGTTGATGCATGCAGTTGCTGGGCAACAAACTATCAAGGATCCTGGAGGAGCCCACAAAAGGGGATATTGATGATGTCAGGGTTCAGTGGAAAACCTTTCTGGTTAGCCTTTTCTTGGCCAGCTGAGGACCTACTTTACACTCAGTCTAGTATCCACTTCTATGATTGAACTTCAAGGAGCTGCCAACTGTTCAAGCTCGCTCTCAGTAAACTTGGCCATTTTTCCTGTCCGGCTGTTGCAGGGTGTCTCCACACCTTGACATCTGTTCTCAGAAGACACAGCAGCAGTGGTTATAGAGGCCGGATCACCCTATGTTGCTGAAATATAAATTCCTCAATTTACAGAGCTGTGAGCATCTCAGCAACTGCTGTCTCACTAGACTCAAGATGAATGGTCATCATGCAACCTTGCTGCAGCTGCCCTCTACCTACCTGCTCTTTTCCTGCTACACTTAGGACAGAGGAGCTCAACAGCAAAGTTCTGTCTCTTCTGTGCCCACGGAAGCTCCTGGGGTAACAAAGGGTTTATGCATTTTTCCTCCTGTGGCTGTACCAAGGGATTTCTATCGACAGTGAAACACTTCTCCTCGTGCATGCTCTCTTCTACCCTTATGCTTTCAATATATAGTCTCAAACAGAATTCACAGAACCACAGAAACATTCCAGTTGGAAAACAACCTCATGATTGCCAAGTCCAAACTGGTAACTGGAACCCAAGCTTCACCCCTAAACCATATCCCCAAGCACCACATCCAAATGACCTTTAAACACCTCCAGGGTTGGTGACTCATCCACCTCCCTGGGCAGCTCATTCCAATGTCTCACCACTCTTTCTGTGATTTTTTTTTTTTTCCTAATGTCCAGTCTAATTCCTTTGTGCTTGAGCTATTTTCATTTGCTGGTTGTTGGTTTTTTGTGGGTTTTGTGTTTCATTTTGCGTGATTGGGTTTTGGTTTTGTTTTCTTTCCCTTGGTTTGCAATTGGCAAACAGGCTTTTGGTGTACGTTAAGCTTAAAAAATACCTGAAACTTAGAGGGCTATTATCAAAGAAGAACCTAAAGACCTTGCACATATGGAAGTTTGGCCCTTCAAATATCACAAGTTTCCAGAAACATAGAAAATATGAGAAGGAAGTGCTAAGGAAGATCTCAGAAGGATAAATTGTGAGGCTTAGGGAAAAGAAACTATGAGATAGCATCTGGAAACTGATGGAAGTAGAAGTTACTGTGTAAACTAGAAGGAAGAAAATAAATCAGGACGGAAATCTGTTCTGAATTAACTCAGAGGACAAGTCTAGAGAAGAGTTTTGCTGTCACAGTTATATTGGTAACACTGAAATGTATTTAGTTTTACATCAGTTCAGTCCCAAGCATCTCAGCAGATGCAGCTTTTTTACAGAACTCAGGCACCCTGCTAAGTCAACTTCAAAGAAAGATCAAGTTTTTCAGTGTCTTGTCCAATGAGTTTTGAAGGTTTTCTTCCCAGGAAAAATTCTTTATCAAATTTGTTTGTTTTCACTCTTCAAAGTAAGCAAGAGCTGGCAGCAATGCATCATGCCAGGATAGCTACAGCTTTGCTCAGTATGAAATACCAGAAGAATTCTACTAGTGGTAAAATCTCCAGGGCTCACCATCTGCAAGGAATTTCTTGTAAGATTTCATACATGAAGAGAAGTACTTAATTTTCAGTTAATTTTAGTTCACTTTGGCACCTTCCCCTCTCCTCAGATCTTCAGCAAACCCTTCCAGTAAGATCTCCAGAGGGACTGTGGGGTAGCATCAGCCCCTCACTTGCCCCAGCTGCAGCTGGGATTTCTGCTCATTGATCTGGTGGGAGTGATTTGGGCAATAGGCAGGCCAGTCCCTTGGAAAGGCAGCTGACCTGCCTTTCATATTCCTCAGGCAACAGCCGTAATTTGTGTCTTGATGTTCCTCAGCAGTATTTTAGTTCTTAGGAACATTCTCAGTAATCTAGTAAAAAGTAGAGACTCTTGTGGGCATTGGGTATGTTCACAGCTGCAGGACATTTTCTCTCCCTCTTTGCCATTTCAGGGCTGAGACAACACTGCCAGCCTCTCTCACCAAGTCCTCAGGAGTGCTTAGAGTAGCTCCTGGTTGTCTCCTTCCCTTGTTCATAGACAAGCCGTGGACACAGACCATGCAGGACAACCTTCTCTAATCCTCCTGCCAAAAGGAAACCCCTGAGCTTGCATACTGACTGACAACAGGAATGGTCAACCTTTAGGTTGTGGTGCTGAAAGTACAGGTCCAGAGCATGCAACTTTTTAACAAAGACTTGAGAAAGGGTAAAATTAAACTAATAGTGTTAAACTGTAAGCTAAAGGAGGCTGCAGGAATCAGCAAAAGCTAAAGCTGTGGCCAAAAACAAAAGGTAGAAGTAATATATCTGGTGGCAGGTTGTGTATAAAAACACAGAAGACAAAAGGCACTTTGAGGAACAAGCAGAAAAGACAATTAATGCTATTTCTTCACATCAAAGATTCAGGAGCCTGTCTAAAAATCTGTAGGACCATCTGACATCTAAGATATCTCTAAATTGGAAGAGCTAGAGTCATAGCAGTGATAGATAATAGGTCATTTAAAATTACTGGAAGTCTGAACAGAGGCAAACATTAGGTCACTTTAAAAAAAAAAAAAAAAAAAAAAAAAAGTTGCAAGGGTGACCTGAATACCTACAGACCTCTTATTCTAGTTATATACTACAGTGGGGTTTGCCAAGGAGTGAGAAAATGTGAGAGAAACAGCCCCGCAGGCACCAAGGTCAGTGGAGAAGGAGGGCAGAGGAGGTGCACAAGGTGCCAGGACAGAGATTCACCTGCAGAAGGCCATAGTGAGGCACATTGTCCCCAGCAGCCTGTGGAGTTTCACAGTGAAGATCTCCACAGTGCAGCTTGTGGAGGATCTCACACTGGAGCAAGTGGTTGTGCCCTGAAGTTATCTGCAGCCTGTGGAAAGTCTACACTGAATCGGGCTCCCAGTATGAGCTGCAGCTCATGGAGAAGATCTTTCTATGAAATAGGTCAGACCTGTGATCCTGTGGGGCTCTCATGCTGGAGTCCATTTCTGATGGGCCACACTACATAGAAAGGGTCTACGCTGAGCAGCCCATGGGAAGGAGTCATGCTGGAGAAGTTCATAAAGAACTGTCTCCTGTGGGCGGGACCTTATGCTAAAGCAGACAAAGAACACGAGGAGGAAGGAGTGGCAGAGACAGTGTTAGGTACTGAGTGCAACTTCCATCTTCCATACTCCTTGGAGTGCCACTTGTGCAGAGGAGGTGAGGAGTCAGGAGTGAAGTTGAGCTCAGGAAGAAGAAAAGGGTTGGGGGTAGTTTTAGATTTGTTCTTGTTCCTCGCTCTCTATTCTGTAACTAATTGGCATTAAATTAAATTAACCATTCTCACATTAAAACTGTTTTGCTCCTGACAGTTAAGTTGTGAGTGACCTCCCTGTCCTTATCCTGATCCACTAGTTTTTCATATAGCTTTCTCTCCCTGTCCTGCTAAGGGAAAAAGGGAGAGAATGTTTGGGTGGGGGTCTGGCAACCAGCCAAGCTTAATTGACCACCCATTGTGATAGCTTTCTGTCTGTATCACAGGAAGCTTTTAATAATTACTGTAACCACTGACAGCATTTCCTTGTTACACATTCTCTCCAGAAAGAACGCCTTTCTGAAGACTCTTCAAAAAAATTGGATTCAGCTGAGACAAAAAGATCCATGAGAAATTATTATCATAAAACATGAAAGACATAACCAAAGGAAGTCGGGTCAGTCCCCAGCCTATACTGACACACGAGATTGTTCTTTCCCAGGTGCACGACTCTACACTTGCCCCTGTTGAACTTCATTAAATTTCTCTCTGCCCAACTCTCAAGCCTGTCTAAGTCTCTCTGAATGGCAGCACAACTCTCCGGTGTGTCAGCCACTGCACCTGGTTTGGTGTCATCAGCAAACTTGTATAAAGGCTGTTCAGTGAGTTCAATTTCTAGATTTCACCAAATCTGCATTCCCACCGACTGCAGCAGCAGCTCAGACACGAAGATTGCAGGTGGCCTCTTGTATTGATAAATAAATGAGACTAACTCAGATGAACCTGCACCACAGCTCTGGTGGCCTCACCAGTCAATAGAAAAGAGCAAGAAGAGACAGAAATAAAAAAAGAGAAGCTGAAGGAGAAAGGGATCTTTGCCTCTACCTTTACCTCGGAGAGCTAATTCTCAGCTCTAGCTGCTCTGCACTGAGACTGGTGAGAAGTTATGGACTCTGCCTCAGCCTAATGACTGTGTTATTGGAGGCATTTCTAGGAGAGAGAAACATCACTTCTCACACCTAGGCAGTCACACAACAAGGAAGCTGCCACTCACCCAGCTGGTGATGTGTCTGTGTATCTGGTCTAGGGGCACCAATGGTGGTTGTCATGGTAGGCCTGAATAGGCCAAAATAGGCTTATAAATGCCCTGGCTTGCCCGGACATGATTTTCTGATCTCCCTCCTCAGGACAAAGAACCTGGAGCCACTGAGTCTAAGGACTGTGGCCTGCCCAGACTTGTTTGCATCCTGTGGTAAACAAGGTACACATCCTCAGCTTGTGCCTGCCTTGTGCAAGGCCTGCGTTCTGCCCCTAAAAAGGTAAAGCAAGCCTATGGCTTCACCTAATATGGTCAAGCTTGGCTAACTGCCATTCTGATTGGCTATTCTGTGTCCAAGGGCTCATTAGTCTTGGGCTATATTGATAAAAGGAGATGAGCAGGTGACACAATGTGCTCTGTCGTTGCATTCGTGCTTGCTACCGTCTTATATCCTGAACTGTCTGGAAACTGCCTGCCTTGAGTTTACCAGGAACAGGCTCTGAATGCCTCCACATGATTGGCCTACATAGCCAGCATGACATTGTGCTGAGATTGCACATCTCAAGACATCCTACCTGCACCTGAAAGCCTCCTGCCAAGACAGGAAGTCATGGGGATGCACGGATCATCCAAAGGAGATCAGGACCAGGTCAGAGATTGTCTGTCTCCTTTCCCCGTCACTCTGTGAAGCCTGGGAAGAATCAGAACTCTCATCAGCTGACAAGACAGCAACAGAATTCCCTGAAAGTGTTTGGGTACTGTCTGAAGCTGTAGCCAGCCCTGCCAGTTGGGAGATATTTTGTGAGTAAATACTTAAAACCTCTTGTAATTCACCATTGCCTTCTGCCATAACCAGAAAAGAGCTCCTTGAGTCCATTGAGTGGGCAAGTGGGGTATTCACCACAAGCTGTATATTGACTGCAGGAACCTTCTCTTCCAGTTCAATTGAGTTCAATTAATGATATATATTTTTGCTAGTTATTTCTAGATCCTATGTTATTATCTATATAAAGTTTCCATGACCATGTGAAGAACCAATTTCTATTAAAATCAGTGGTCAAGGTGGCAAGAGTTTTTAATATTGAATATTAATAAACAATATTAATCTCTGAAAATCATATATCTCATCAATTGATTACCCTTCCATTACACCCCTGCATTACAGTGGTGGGCACTGCCTGTCCCTTAGTTCTCAAAGAACACGATTAGTGGCATAGAAAGTTTTGAGATTCCTCACCTGTTTTTAAAAGGACATGACAGCAGCAGGAGTGCTACAGGCTTGAAAGCCTGAGTGGCCCTTTGGCAGCACCAAAGTATGCTTAAAACTAGGTCTTTTATCCAAATCCTGTAGGGAAACACTTTGTATTAAATGGACATGTGAGCAATTCAACCTGTGCTAACTACTAATTGTGAGCTGAAAAGCTTCACATGAAGGTTCATCTGGAGGGCAAGGACACCAACTAGGAGCTGCTGCCAGGAGACCTGAACAACAACGGGCGAGCAAACCAAAACAAGGACTCTTGCGAAGCATTTGAACAGATAATGATGAACCAATTGCCTAATGCCAACAGCTTGTGCCTTAACAATTTAGACCAATTGCCTAATGCCACAGAGTTCGTGCCTTAGTGATTTGGACCAATTGCTTAACAGTGAACTAACCCTCATAGTCTGTTAAAAAGTATATAACAGTATACTCATATTCAATAAACGGGCATTGCTTGGATCATTTTGGTCTGCATATAGCTCTGTCCAGGATCTCTCATCACTACAAAAACCCATCTTTGCTTTCCAGATATAGAAACAATTTAACTGGCTTTATCTCCAATGACATCACAAGGCCATTGCAAGAATATTTCCAGGCTGCATACGACGTAAACTTTTTCTCATCATCATCTAGAAGGTTTATGTTGTTAAAGACGAAGACCAGCTGAGAACACAGTTCCTCCTATTCCTTCCTTGGAGAGCTTCACCATCTTGAAAACGGGAAGCATATAACAAAATGCCTTCTAGCCCATGGAAAGTGGGATTCACCTAACCTACACAAAGAGATCTACAATGTAAATGCATGTATGCAATGCCAATAAAGATACTGCAAGCACATCACTCATCTAGACTGCATGACTACCGTCTGTATTCTGCTGGTTTCTGATTATTTTCAGGACTTACTTTGCACTGTTTTCAAAGACTTTGTTTATATTTTAACTCTCGGTTCTTTTCTACCGTGAGAAGGTGGAGTTGTTAAAAAAAAAAAAAAAAAAAAAAAA
>VWYK01034524.1:18414-39316 GCA_013399775.1 Semnornis frantzii
AAAAAAAAAAAAAAAGAGAGAGAGAGAGAGAGATTTCTTTCTGTTTCTGTATTTGCATACAGAACTGATCATTGTTTTGCACTGGCCATCATGTCTTCACTTCTATTGCTGAGTCTAATGCTATCCTCCCAGATTGACTGAGAAGTTCAAAGCCCAGATTTGCAACCTAACATAATGAAGAATTCACTTGTCCTGGGCTTGCAAGTTGGTATTTTCCCTGCCTGACTTGGAGGAGTGCAGGTTAATAGAAGATAAAAAGAATAAGGAGGAGAAGAGAAAGAGCTAGATGAGAAAACATTCATTAGCAGAAACATCACTGGATACTCAGAGAAGTTCAGTGTATGAGCAGATTAAGCCAAAAGTACTCACTGGCCCTGCCCCACAGCAGCACAAATTCAACTGCTGATACTGATCCTGGCATTTTCATACCAGTCCATGCTTTACTTCTAGAGTTGGAAAGGTTTCTCTAGGGCAAAACCCCTCAAAGTTTCTTTGGCTCAAGAAAGAAGTTCATCACTCTGCAAGGATTAAAAATTAATGAGAGACAATAAAGGGAAACAAAAAGCTGAGATTAGTTCCTTGTTTGTTTTCTGCCTCCCCACTCTGAAGCTATAGAAAAGCACGCTGTTCACTTTCTCCCACAGGCAGAGTTAATTACTCATGTGAATTGTTTCCACTGCTTCCTCCTGGAATATCACAGAACCACTGACCCAGTGCAGCTGACTCCACCACCTCCTCCCCAAGCAGTCAAAACGCAGCAACAACAAAAATTGGCAAAGATGATGAACAGTCTTTCCCCGGGCCTGCATCCCCTTCTCCTACCTGCAGTGTCAGGGCATTTGGGGCTGGAGATCAGACTGATTGACAGAAAGGAAACAGAGGTTGTACAAAAGTAGAAGACAAAACAAACCTTTTCAAATGGAGCAAGATTCAGGTCTGTGGAATTATCTACAAACTGTAAAACACCTCTACCTTTTTGCCATCAGCCAGGCTGGGGTCTCTTCCTCTGTCATCTCTTCACTGATTCTCCTGATGATCCTTTACAGTTCTAGCTGTCTCTGCCACTACTTCATAACTTTCTATATATCCTGAACATCATACAGTCAGGATGATTAATGAAGATGGTTGCTCATATCACTTATTCACAGCTCTTTATTTGATAAGGTACCTGGCAATGGCCTATTAATTATTCTTGCTGTGGGTGTTTCTCCTCTTATGAGCATATCTGGTTGACACCCCAATCTTAGAAATTCTTGTATTGCCAGAAGTGGCAAAATGTCCATGAACTATCCATTCACCAGACCAGCACCCTGATCACATAGCCCTTTGCTTATTGTCTTCTTTCTGTCAGGTTCATGCCACCTATGAGATACCACACCACAATTAGACATCTTTGTCCTCAGTGTCTCCCATGGGCTGCTGTTAGAAACTGAAGATGTTCACAATTTTACCCAAGGGAAAACATTAGAGGATTTCAGCTAAAAGCAACTCTTACTCCTTCATCTTCACAAAATTTCTATTATTGAGGCAAGCTATTTCAGTCTTCACTAAATGAATCATAGAATGGTAAGGTTGGAAGGGACCTCAAGGATCACCTAGTTCCAACCCCCTGCCACAGGCAGGGACACCTCCCACTAGTACAGGTCACTCAAGGCCTCATCCAGCCTGACCTTGAACACCTCCAGAGAGGGAGCAGCCACAACCTCCCTGGGCAACCTGTGCCAGTGCCTCACCACCCTCACTGGAAAGAACTTCCTCCTAACATCCAGTCTAAATCTCCCCTCTACCAGTTTAAACCCATTGCCCCTTGTCCTGTCCTTGCAAGACCTTGTAAATAGTCCCTCCCCAGCCTTCCTGTAGGCCCCCTTCAGATCCTGGAAGGCTACTCTAAGGTCTCCTCAAAGCCTTCTCTTCTCCAGGCTGAGGAGCCCCAACTCTCTGTCTGTCTTCATAAGAGAGCTGCTGCAGCCCTCTGATCATCTTCATGGCCCTCAAAAAGCCTGGAACAACTCTCTTCCCCTATGCTGGTTATGTTTACAATGTAGGATATACTGCTGGTATAGACCTCATAGAAGAAGTACCCCAAATGACATCACCACTGACTCATCAATGGAATTGTGAGCAGCTTATCTTCCTACTCTGCAAATAAGCAGAGGACACTCTTGAATGTTGCTGTCAGTCTTCCTCTCTGGCTATGCCCTCTGAAAGAATAGGGCATGCAACAGAAGCTCTCATTTGAGTAGAACACAGCAGAAATGTTTGCTTCTGCTGGGAACTCCCACCCTCTCTGTGCTCACATCTCCTAAGACACACATGAGTAGTTGGGAGCTGTCTGCACAAGTCCACGGGATGATGGGACTGTGTGCAGTTTTGCTCCCATTTCCCTGCCCACAGTACAAGAAAGACATAACTAAGCTGCACAGAATTCAGCAGAGGCTACACAAGACAGTTGACAGCTGGAGCAGTTGCCACAAGAAGGACTTCCCACCTTTTGCATAGCCTCCTACACTTAATGCACATGCCAGAGCAAAATGTTATGGCTTCCAGTACAGCTACTTTCCTCAACCTCAGTGGGATGGTGAGGAGAAAAGAAAAGCAAGGAAAGAGAAGTGAGGACTTCTACAGGGTGAAGGACCCAAAGATTCCTCCACCTCCATTTTGCCTGACCCCTTCAGAGGTTTCTTCCTCTTACAGCCCACCACTCCTCCCACCACCTTACTCTTTCCCATGCTCTCCTCAAAACATTGCCAGGACCCAAACCACAGCAGCCTCTTGGTGACTTAGCTTAGTTCAGAGTGGTCCCAGCTCTGCACCATTTCCCTTCACTTATGTGAATACATTTTCACTGCCCTCTGGCCAGTGTATACCAGTGCCAACTCTTCTGCCTGGCAAGGGTGGCCCCACCAATGAAGGACAGGCAGTCATCGGGAGCAGTACATAGCAACAGCTAACACTCCCTGTGAGGTTTGTTGACATTCTCTAGGGACTCTTTCCCACTCTCTTGGCTCATAAATTCCCCCATGCCATCACCTCTGTGCAATGAGGTGCTGAGCAGGTCCTCCGCAATGCAGCTGCTCATCTCTGCCATCCTCTGCCTATTGGGCTTCTGCTGCCTTTGTGGCATGGAGGCACGCAAATATGAGTCCACCCTTGTGGTGCCCAATGGAGGACCCTGGGGCTCTTGGGGGCACCAACAGTTTTGCCCAAGTGGCTACGTTAAAGGATTTGCACTGAAGGTAAGTTTCCATTCCTCCTTTGCTATTGGATAAAACGCTGCTGTGAAATGCTCTCGCTTTGTTCTGGCCTCAGAAGGGCAGGTGGTAACATTCAGTCCCATCACAGCGCTTAACATTCTATCTCCACCACTCATGCAATCTTATCAGCAAGAAATCTGCAGTATGGAGCAGCTTTCCCAGGTCCCTGACAGTGAACAATATCTTAATAGAAGAGCCATATCTTAGCGTGGAGCCAGAAACCACCTGGTGTCAGTACAGCACAGCCTGCTCCCAAGGGGCTGGAACAACTCCCACTTGCCAGCACTTCAGCTGTCGTTGTCACAGCACATGGCAAGAGGATGGGCATTACCCAGGACAGCAGCCATTAAGTATTCCTGTGTCCAGAACCTCTGCTCTGAAGTCTGAAGAAAAAGCAGAGGGCTGGCTGAGAAATGTTGTGGAGCTGCCTCACAGCCCACCTCAGCAGCACTACCTATGTCTGGCTTTGTCCCTGGACAAAGCCCTCATCACGAGGGTTCACCTCACCTCTTCCTCTAAATGAGGGAGGGTGCTGACCTTTCCATTTTCTTCCTCTCTTGCAAGGTGGATGCCTACCAGGGATTTTGGCTGTTTTATGATGACACAGCTCTGAATGGCATCCGCCTGCTCTGCAGTGATGGCACAGTCATCGAGTCCTCTGTGGGACGGTGAGTAGGCTTTGCTTTCTTGCTGGCCTTCAGGGAAGCAAGAAGGAAAATTAGCACAATGGCTTCCCCATGGGCTCCCAAGCCTCTTTGAAGGTAGCTCCTCACTCTGCTTGAGGACATAGATGAAGGCCCCCTGACCACAAAGTGTGAAGGTTTTAAGGTAGAGATTTGGTCCCAGGGAAGGGATTGGTACTTGAAAAGATGAAGCAGAGTTCAAAAATGCAGGTCTTGCACCTGTACATTCTCCTTTTCCTCAAATCCTTGCTTTTAAAATCACATTAACATGGACAAAGCGAGCAGCTGAAATTCCCAAGGAGTTCTGCAGCAGCAGAGCAGCCCAGGGTTAATGGTAGCCAGGCATCTAGGGGGTGATGGGGAAGCAGAGTGAGATAAGTGCTTGTAGAAATCTACCATCCCTATTTAGGTCCCTTACCTCAGGAATAACAGGGTCCCAGTTTTGGTGCAACAGAGGCTGAATGTGCCTTAGCAAGTTGTTTTTCTTTTCTGGCAGCTGGGGAAACTGGACCAAAGCTCAGTTCTGCTCCAGCAGCAAGCTGGTTTCCTTCTCACTGCGTGTGGAAAAGAGGAGGTACCTGCTTGATGACACGATGGCCAACAACGTGAGGTTTGCCTGCTCAGATTGGACAAAGCTGGAGGGGTTGGGAACTTCAGGGGGTCAGTTTGGCCCGTGGAGCAGCAACTGCACCTCTGGGGCCATCTGTGGGCTCCAGACAAAGGTGCAAGCACCTCAGGGAATATGGGATGACACAACTCTCAATGATGTGAGACTCTTCTGTTGTAAATAAAGCCCCCACCCCAAGCCAGCATCTGCAAAGTGGTCCAAGATTAAATCTTGAATGCAAACTTACACAAGGAGCAGTGTGTGTTTTTCTTCATTACATCTTATCAACCATATCCAGAGCAGCCCCCAGGGGCTTTCTGCTTGCCCTCACCCAGCTGCCGCATGGTTGCTGCAGCTTCTTGCTCTCAGGTTCAGGCTAGGACCAACACACGTGGTCAGCCACTAGTGAACACCAAGCACAGACCTGTACAGAGCCACACACACACTACTCACACACATGACCAGCACGAGCAGCAGCTGTTGTTTCTCTCTGGCAGATCCAGACAGCTATCTGCTAGTGAAAGATATACTCACACAGGCAACACAGGGCTCTCCAGCAGCTGGCAATACCTCAAATGTGAAAATTCTGACCATTATAAGTATGGGGCAGGAAGAAGTCACCAGCTCACATCTCACAGGATATTAAGCAGGAGCAAGTTGATGGGAGAGTCCTGTGATGCACAGGCACAGGAAGGACTGAAGAAAGAAAAGAACAAACAGTAATGGTGAGGAGAGTTCCAGAGTGAATTGCAAAGATTTCAATAACAATTTTCCCCTTAGCACCAAGAGTACAAAGAGGAGGTAGAAATCTGAGAATGACGTAGGAAGGAAGGAGAATTTCCTTAACTCTCTAAAGTTCATAGACATTTCCCACACTCATATATTTGGAAACTGATTGTTGTGATATTATTCCTGATAAGCAATTCTTGCTTAGGAAGACTTCAAGCAGTCTTCAGTAACACCTGTGTGCTGAGAGTTTCTGTCACACACTGAAACCTAAACACAGCTAACTCAGTGTTTCGTTTGTTTAACCCCTTCTGGGAGTCCAAGTGTGCCAGAGGCATCTGAAGCATTAACTGTGCCATCATTAGCCCTTAAGCATCCAAACCAACTGCTCACCACTTGGCATGCAGCCAGGAGATGCCTCACAACAGGTATACCTTAAACCATATTTAATCTTTTACACCAACTCTTTGAAAACAGCTTTTTCAAGTTCCAATTTTTATTGCCTGTTTGGTTGGTTACCACAGACTTACCTTATCCCATATCCCCACTGGTAAGGTCCACAAAGCTGTGTATTATTTCAGGAAAGCACTAGATCTAAAATAAAAAGAATCGCTGAGTACATGAGCTGGCAGCAAGGTCACACATGACATGAGTGGGTATCTAAATTTAAGAGATAAAGGCACTCTAAAGGCAGCTTTGTTTGTTTGTTTGTTTGTTATGGGGCTCTGTTTACAATTGGATATTGCAGGAAAATTCATAAGTCAGCTTTTCTTCAGGAAAAAAGTTTCTCTGAGGGGACTCTGAAATACACTGATACAAAAAGATGGGATTCTTGTCATTAATGTCTCAGGAGGTTTTTATATTACCTTTATATTATTATATCACTTTCATATTACTCATTCAGTTGAGTTGCTGTACACAGCACTTTACATGGTATTAAACATGAAAGAGATTTTTTCTGTCTACATAAGTGGCTCCTGCAACGGCACTAGTGTTACAAGCAGTTTCATAGTCTTTGTGCTCAGCTCTTAACCCTCCTTATTACAAAAGCAGTGGATTGAACTAAATCCAAATGCAATGGTGTGTCCTCTTGAATGATAAATATCCCTGCTTCTGGGAAGAGAGGATACGACAGCAAAAGGCCAGAAGAGAAATCCACGTCAATTACTTCTTCAAGGTCATTATTTGTTTAATGTTGGATTTTGTACTCTCTGTGTCACTACTCTACAACTATGAACCCCAGGGCTTGTCACAGTCCACCACAAAGTGATGAGGCTCATGTCAGGTGCTCACTTTCTGTCCTTTCACAGTAGTGTGTGGCCCCTCTTGCCTCAAGAAAACCTGAGTGAAATGCCAAATGGAAACCCAATGCTTTCCAATAATGGTCCTGTTTCTCATGCAGATGTTTGCCTTGATGCATAGCAAGGGCTGGTTGAGATTTTTAATATGAAACTCTTCACTTCAGGTGTGCTTCACCTTTAGGCATCCTTGGTGTAATATAGCTAGCAGTATCTACTCTTCCTCCATGTACTACTCCCCCATCGACTGGGTAGAACATGTGTGGTGGTCAAAATTTTACTTGAAGATGTTCACAACAACAGTAACACTTCCTCAGAATATGTAGGTTGTGTTCAACAACAACTGTTAATAAATTCATACCAGTTTTCACATAGGTATGGCCTTGAGCATCTGGAGGATGAGAACAAGCTCTAAAGTAACACCTAGGGCTCACCTTGTAAGTAGTTTGTTTTATCTGCAGAGGGATAGTGGCCTTGTTCTACACAGGTAAGCAGCTTTCTTCCTCAGAAAGTCCTAGTAATTTGCCCAATACAAACTAGTTCAAAAAGAGGCACACCAATGGGCCTACCTGACAGTAGAGAAATGCAACAGGTTAAAAATCTTTTTTAAGGTAATTCAGTGATGCCATTTATAGGTCAGTAAGTGAAGTACAAGCCATGAGGGTCTCTACACAGCTTGAACATGCACCCAGCTGAAAAATTTTCCTGGAGTGTACTGCCATGTTGTCCATAGACAGACAGCTGTGAGCCAGTTCTGCCATTGTGGGTAAGAGGGCATTCAGCCTGCAGCCTTAGCCAGGCATCACCTCCCAGCAGCATTACCAGTCCAGCACCATGCTCATCACAGCTATCCAGTACTCAGTGAAGAGCAGAGGCACCCCTATATTGAGATCTGTTCAGAGCAGGACTGCAAAGAGATAGATTTCCTTCTGTCCTCAGCCCTCTCTCATCAGGGCACAGTTGCTTTCGCACTGTTCCCACACTTTACATCACTCCAGATTTTAGTGCAGTAATTTCTATCTGATCTTTCTGTGCTAGATGCTTTTTTCCAAACCTAGAGAGGTCACCAAATGCAGGGTTGTGTGGAGAACAGGAGTGCTGCTTATAGTAGCGTTCATGTTTTATTAGTTGCATCTGGTAGTCCATGAGCTATCTGAGGAGCTCTAGCTCATATTCTAGTGACAAAACTGTTACATAAAAACTGCAGTAATAGAGCAGGACCCCTACAGCACTTGACACTGCACAACAAAAGAGCTGCAGGATGGTCCATGCTCTAATCTTTGTTGCAATTTAAGCACACACATCTGCAAGCATGCTTTTCATGTGCTAGTGATGTGACTTTTTAAAAGTCACAGACTTGTCCCCCAGCTGTCACAACCTCTGGGACACCCTTCCTTGAATGAGAGAATAAATATGAGTAGTAAAATAGAGCAGGATGGAAAATGCCTTGGAAATTTTCCTAGTGTTTCTCCCAAGACTACTAAAGAAAGACACAGAACATTTTGATCCTACTCACTTTCCTTCCAAGGTTTGGTTCCCCCAGCGCATCAGCAACCTTTGGTTGTTGCTGCTACATGACAGACGCAGTACAAGCCATTTTGCAGACTCTGAAATCAGTGGATTTAAATTTGCCTACAAATCATATAAGTTGAAATAATGAATATTGAAGCTGGGAAATAGCTGTCTTCAAAGCTCTGCAAAACACCCATGTCAGCATGAATCCACCTCCAGGCACCAGGCATTTCAAACGAACTACTTCCATGACAGCAGTCAGTCTCAAAACTGCCCTGGAAGTTGTTTCCTACTTAAAAGTAGCAAGCAACAGATTCCACTCTAAACTGGAAAATAAACTGCAGTGGGAGACATGAAGCCCAGAAACTCTCTTGAGCTTATCAGCATTCTTATCCTCTGAGCCTACCACATTTCCAGCATTGCAAAGTTTGAACTTGGGTCCACAATGAAGTTCCTGAAGTTCAGAGCTCTCCCAAGTCAGCTTACTTTCCCTGACAATACCTTTAATGAAGTACTTACATTTTCCTTGAAGTAGAAATATTCCACAACTGTGTCTTTGACCTGTAATAAAACCCAAGCTGAAGTCATGGCTAATTCTGAACAAGTAAGTAATTATTCCAGTAAATCCAAGGAAGAGTACAAACAGCTACATCCCTCTGGCCTTTCTGTGCCCCTTTTCAGAAGTGAACATGTACTTTAAGCAACAGAACAACATTTCTTATGTTTCTGTAGGGTCATAGCAGAGTGCTGTCTGTATACACATAATTAGAAAGGATATTAATTAATTGCTAAAGTACATGTTTCCAGTGGACAAAGCAGAAGTAAAGCATACGTAAGTGGGTTGAACAGTTTATTAAATGAGATTACAATAGACACCTTGCCCCATGCCAAGTGTCACTTCAAGAGAATCTGATGTAATTCATCAGGAAAGCCATAGAATAATAGAATGGTCCAGGTTGGAAGGGACCTCCAAAGGTCATCCAGTCCAGCAACCACTCCAGTCAGTAAGGGCATCCTCAACTAGATCAGGTTGCTCAGAGTCTGTTAGTTAAAAAAAAAAAAAATCTGCGATTTCTGTTTATGCAAACCAGTACTGTTTCTCATTTCTTTTAGCCTGAATATTTTCTCTTTTTATTTTCTTTTTTTTCTTCTTCTTTTCTATCCTTTAACCTTTCATACTTTCCCTTTGCTTTTTAAGCAAAACCAGAAATCAACCTCAGCTGTACCTTCAGATACGTGGTTTCTAATTCTCATCGTAGCAGAGATTTCCTTCTTTTGCATGACATCTGTGCACCTGGTTCTATTGGGGGAGGATGTGGTTTCCTTTTCCCATTTCAGGGGATAAGCGTATCTTTTGAAAGCTTCCCACTACCAAGGTTACAATGGGATACTGTTGGCGAGATTCTTAATAGAAAGCAAAAAAATATCACCTCTCATTTTCCTTCCCTCTGGCATGATTTTGAAATACATATTTTTTTTAAGTCAAACTGATTGCTTCAAGAAAGCAGACAACAGCATTTGCTATTCTCACAGTGCTTCCAAGCCTCAGATCTGTGGAAGTAATATCTGGTTTTACATCAAGGCACCAAGATTGACGATTTCATTGTCTCGCTAAAATCTGTGTCTTGATTGCAGTTGTAGTACATATTCCAAAGTCTCATTATGCAGCTATTTTTTAACTTGGTTCATCACAAAGGCCTGTCAAAAAACACACTACTGTCTAAGAATCCAATTCCCCTTCTTCTCTAAATATTGCTTGTCTGCTCATACAGATTTCTCTAAATGCACCTCTGTCACCCATAATAAGGTAATAGGCCCCAAAAATTGCTTAGTGTCATTGTGCGTCTTCCACTTAGGTATAGAAGATGTTTTAAATCTAAATTGATGCCTTTATTACAGCTCTTTCTTCCTGCCCCTTGTAGCAGTTTCAGGTATCATCTCTCAATAACTGAAACAAGAAGAACATCAAACTGTTCTGATGTTAGTGTTATTTTCTCCAGCTGAAAAATCCCCACGCGAAGCTCATGTTCAATATCTCCATGTAATTTTATCATTTGTATTTGTTGTATTAATTGAATAACCCATAGAATTTCCACACAAGGCAATCTGGTAGAACCTGGTCTCCAGGCTGGCTTGCCCAACTGATGAAGCTGCCCTGCTGTTCATTAATAGCTCGTGGGTTGAAGGTAAGTGAAGAAAACAATAACATCATGGCTTGACAGGAATGAAAAGCACGACAAATTACCAGTATCTGTGTTACTAACACAACTCATTTTGCTCAGCAAGACAGGCAAGGTAATCTGTGCTGCTCTGGTAAGGCGAGCCTGGGTCCTCTCATAGCTTCTCAGTGCTGGCATGCCTCTCCTGTGCCCTTAGAATCATAGAATTGTTTCTGTTGGAAAAGACCTCTGAGATCACCAAGTCCAGCCATCAACCTTAGACCACCATGTCCATTAAACCACATCTCAAAGTGCTATGCCTACAAACTTCTTGAACACCTTCAGGGTTGGTGACACCACCAGGGATGGTGACCTTCCTGGGCAAGTTATTACAGTCCCTGAACACTCTTCTGTGAAGAAATTCTTCCTAATATCCAATCTCTCATGACAACATTTCAGGCCACTTTCTCTTGTCCTATAGACCCGATCATCGAGAAAAGAAACTGATCCCCACCTCACTACAACCTCCTTGTTGAAGAAAGCAATAAGGTCTCCCCTCAGTCTCCTTTTCTAAACAGCCCCAGTTCCCCCAACCATTTCTCATAAGAGTTATTCTCTAGATCCTTCACCAGCTTTGCTACCCTTCTCTGGACATGCTCTAGAACCTCAATGTCTTTCTTGTAGTGAGAGGTTCAATACTGAACACAGCATTTAAGGTGTGGCCACACCAGTGATGAGTACAGGAGCAGAATCACTTTGCTGTTTCTGCTGGCCACACTGTTCTTGACACAAACCAGGATGTTGTTGGCCTTCTTGGTCAGCTGAGCACATTGCTGGCTCATGTTCTGAGAGTTGTCAACCAACATCCCCAGATCCTTTTCTACCAGGCAGCTTTCCAGCCACTCTGTTGGAAGACTGCATGGGGTTGGTGTGATCCAGGTGCAGGACTCAGCACTTGGCTTTGTTAAACCTCATACAATTGACTTTGTGGCATCAATCTTCTTCCATCACTTCTCTGCTGATACTCATTTGAATATGATATCCCTGGAGAAATTTCCTTTTCCTTATCTACTGCAACTTCCTAGCAAACTGCGAGGGTCCTAATGTCAATGTGCTTACCATCTCTACTGCCAGGCTGCAGCATTTTTGTGTAAATGGACTTTGAATTACATAAGTTTTACACACACTCGAAAAGATCCAGATGCAGAATGATTTCTCTGCCCAGTAAGAGTAAAACACCAAGTCAGCTCATTGAGGGCAGCTCTTACAGACAAACTTGGTTTTAAATAAACAACACACCTGTTCGCTTGCCTCAAACTGTGCTTGCCCTGCTTAAATCTGTTAGGATCAGTTATACCAACCCCGTCTTATAACAGGGACTAAGAACCATTAGTGCACTATTTGTACACTGATAGAACGACAGCAAAAAGATATAAGCATTTGCAACTGCTCCAGGTTATCAAGGATTCTGCAGCTGAGCAGGGAGGGTTTGAGCTGATACCCATAAAATTCAGTTCTCTTTCATCAGTTTGTGCCTCTCTCTTTGGATTGCAAGCTGTTTGGATCGGGTACAATCTTATTTGGTGTACAGAGTGTCTAGTGTAGGAGGTTACCTGGAGCCTAAAAAGACAACAGAACAGCTATGGGTTTTCTGCTTTTGCCTCCCTCCCCAAGGGTTTTCATGTGAACCCTAGTAATCCTAAGAAGTGTTATGTCTTAAGCGAGCTTACCTTTGACTAAGGCATCTGCATATTTTTTAACTCTGGATAATTTTCTAACCAACATCTTGAGTGCTAAATGTTAGCTCGATGTAATTTTCAACAAGTGGGAAATACCTAAATAATACAAGATTCATAATGGGGGTGAGCCAAAGACCATAAAATATCTGCAGAGCATTACAACATTAGGAAGCCATATGCCTCCAGCATTACTTTTCATATAAGTGAGTAATAAATTTAGAGTCAGCCCCAACATCTACAAGAACCTGATTCATTTGCACAGCAGGAATAAATTATATTAAGGATCAAAATGTGCTGAGACTTCTTAATATAAAAAAACATATTTGATAGATTAGCACAAGTCCTCGTTGGGTGATGTTGTCCTGAAGAGCACAGGAAAAGCAAGTTTCTGGAGAAGCCCAGAAATCTTTATTGCTAGACCACAGCTTATGTGTTGTGCAACTCACACTGGTTTGGTTAAAAGGCCAGTAGAAAAGATTCATCTCCAGCTCAGGGCATTGGATATATGTCAGTGATTTATTTCTCCAGTCTTTACTTAAACTGTTGAAAGAAACTCCTCTCAGTACAGTTTCACAAAGAATGACTGCCCAAATGAAGATCTTTTTAAAAAATTAAATGAGAATTGGTTTTCTTTTGGAAAATCACCTCAAAAGAAAGTAGAGTATATCTCATCCCAGGGAAAGGCAGCCGCTGGGCTCCCTAACCACACTGTTAAATACACTAATAGTGGAGAAAAAGCATTTCAGACACATTGTGATCTATGGGTCTGGAATAATTAGGAATACTTAGTGGTAACACATGCCACATTTGAAACCAAACAGCTACCCCAAACACATTTCCTTCTGTTTGTATTAAGGCAGTAAGTAGAATTAATGCAACCACAATTGTCTCTGCAAGGACTAAAGCCACCTCAGTTAGGCAGACAGATTCCCAAAACCATACCCTGAAAAGGAGAAAGGATGCTGCACAGGACTATTTCACCTACAAATTAGAAGAGGTGGCTCAGACCTGTTTAAAATTCTTTTGTCTCTCCTAATCTTCACACTGATCAGGGACAAAACTGAGAGGAAAAACATTCACTCTTGGCCTCTTCTCTATCTTGTTTTTCCAATTTTTCCTGTTCCTTCTTATTTTTAAACTCCATTTTTGTACTTTCTCTGAGAAGCCTCAGCAAACTCCCTCAGCATGTTTTCAGGACCATCGGAGATGCTTCTTCCTTCTCTTCTGATCAACTTGCCCAGCACTCCTAGGGTAGCTTCCCCTTCTGTGCCATGCCTCTCTTTTGGGATCAACAGTTAGCAAAGGCTCCCATCACAACAGAAACTATTAATCACAGCTGCACCACAGGTGCTAGCACATATTAGGCTGTAACTAGAGGCAGTCAGAAAAACAAGGTTATTTTATTAGCAAGTTTCAGTTCTAAAGGCTGAACATCACTCAAGTGGATAATTGCAATTCCTTCTGGCTTCCAAATGACACAGAGTAAAACAGCATTGTTTTCAAGAGGCTGTGTCCATCGGCACTGTGCAAAGCATGTGATGATGGAATGCGTGCCTGGAAGTGGTCTTTTGCTTTACATGGTCCTGGCTGTACAATATGCATCACCTAGTTCTGCCTTAAACTTTGCAGTGTAATTGCTTCTCCTGCTTGAAATGTGCAGTACTTTCCCTAGAGTTTTCCACCCATCCTCTCCTTGGCTATGAATCAGTAGGTCCTGGAGCTGTGGAGATGCATTTTGCCCTCAGCTAAATCCCAAGATGCTATGTGGTCACTCTTTTAAGAATCATTCAGTCATGCTCTTGCCTTTGATACCATATTCTTAGAATGTTCAGGAAAAGCCAGACAGCTACAAAGTCATCTTCAAATATCTCTTAATGTTTGTGGGTTTGGCCAGTTGCAGTTGGAGAGTGTACCCAGGAACACACACACACACAGAGGACACTTGAAGCAGCCTGCTACACAGACTGCCCCACACAGCATGGCCTTTGCCATCATCCCCACAAACACCAATATTTCCCATACACAGACACCAACTGTTCAGTCCCAGAACTCTGGTCAAGATTGAAACCCACAAGTGAGACCACTCGTGCCTTTGCTCTCTAGGTTCACAAGCATATCCACATTCACAGATCACTCAGATGTCAGCACAGGCCCCAAGAACACCTGTGACTGAACCTGCTGCCCCTTACTCCATACACAGGTCTATTCCTAGCCACCAGTTCACCCATCCTGATGCTCTTTAGCAAAACAGATGCACACACATTTATCTCACAGGCACCTCAGACTCACCAAGCCCTCCCTCAAATATCAGCACAGGCTCTCAGTCCAGCTAGCATCCATGTCCATGTCCCAAGAACCTTACCCAGCCACCAACTCAAATCTCAAGCCTTTTGGGAGGCAATTCTCCTCCATCCAGTCCAGTTCAAGTTTTGCTGGCAAACATGTGCATCTATGCACACAGGATTAAATTCACTGCAGAAATTACGTTAATTTCACCACAAAAGATCTTCCTAGTTGCTAACATTTGGGTCTCTCAAATACAAGCTCATGTCTCCAGTTCCCAATAGCTAGACTCCAGACCCTGGGACTGGCATGGAAGGCCAAAAGGTCTCAAATATATCCTGTCTTGCCCCACCCTTTTGCTAATGGGGGAAGCAAGGGCAGGAGGAAAACAAAGGCTTGGGGCATTATGTCTTCTCCAAAAGCTTTAAACAGGTACCCACAGGTGTTTATGCACTCATTAGTGTCTTGCCCAAGTAAGGGTAAGCAAGCCCTGGTTTCGCCTAATAGGGTCAGTTTGGCAAAGTGCCATTCTGATTGGTGAATCTCTGTGGCCAAAGGAGCCATTGCACTCAGGCAAATAATATAAATGGAGCTAAGTTGCAAGCAGTTGTGCTCTGCTTGCACAATGTGTTCTGCTCTGCCTTGCACTTCAGACCATCTTAGCTTTGATGTACAAGCTTTGACTACCTAGAAGCTTGCTGTGCCTCGAGTTTACCTGGAGACAGCATGGAGTGCCTCCCAACGTGGCAAGAAGTGCCACCAACATTGTGCTCTCAGCACATCTGCAAGACATCCTGCCTGGGCCTCTGCAAACCTCTGTGCCAACTCTGGAGTCCAAGAGGAACCAGGATCAGGTCAGAAATTGTCTGCCTCTTTCCCAGCACCCTGATAGAGCCTGAGAAGATCTAGAAGCCTCTCAAGAGCTATTAAGACACAAACAGAACTCCCTTCGAGTGTTTGAGTAGTGTCTGGAAACTGTAGTTAGGCCTGGGAATCCAGAGATAATACTCTGTGAGTAAATATTCATAAGCCTCTCTATAACTGAATTCTGTTATGCCTTCTGCCTTAGCAGAAAGGAGCCTCTCAGGTCTCCCTTGAGGGAGAGTGGCATATTGGCTGCAAGGTCCTCTTTCCTAAGTAGTTAATGTTTGTTATATTATTGCTAGTTATTTCTTAAGTGCTCTAGATTCCCTGTGTATTTCCCATTGTGTAATACTTTCCATGACCACGCGAAGAACCTATTATTAAAAATTATGGTCAGTGGTGAGATTCCTGAATATCAAAATTAATAAATCAATTTTTAATAGATCCCATCACAGGGACCCACCACCCCTTCTTCAGATATTGGCACTTAGATCTCATAGTGCTAACTGCATAGCGAGGCTACAAAGAAAGAATAGTTCAGGAAAAGATTTAAGAAGATTAGATAAATGTAGTGGTCAGACAGAGNGAGCAGCCACAACCTCCCTAGGCAACCTGTGCCAGTGCCTCACCACCGTCACTGGAAAGAACTTTCTTCTAACATCCAGTCTAAATCTCCCCTCTGCCAGTTTAAACTCATTGCCCCTTGCCCTGTCCTTGCAAGACCTTGTAAATAGTCCCTCCCCAGCCTTCCTGTAGGCCCCCTTCAGATCCTGGAAGGCTACTCTAAGGTCTCCTCAAAGCTTTCTCTTCTCCAGGCTGAGGAGCCCCAACTCTCTGTCTGTCCTCATAAGAGAGCTGCTGCAGCCCTCTGATCATCTTCGTGGCCCTCCTCTGGACCTGCTCCCAACACTTCCATGTCCTTCCTGTGCTGGGGGCTCCAGAACTGCACACAGTATTCCAGATGGGGTCTGATCATTTTTTATTCAATCCCACAAAGCCCTTCTGACATTCCATAGTATGACTGACATAGGTCTACAAGCCTCCTGAAATATGCAACAACACTCACAATAATCATGTTTACCCTCTATCATGTTTACCCTCTTTATCAGCAACAATGTTAAGGCTGCTGCCTTCAAGGATATGCCTAAGCAGTTCCAAGTATTCCAAGTATTCATTTGAACAAGTACCCATAAACACAGCCATGGCATAAGAAAAGTTACCTTTTTGCACCTCAGTTTCTTATCTCTAAATAACAGGCTAATGGTTCTTTCTTTCCCATGGATAATGTATTTGAGACAGAAACTGTTCTTGTTCTGCATATTCACAGCATTTCTTGTCTGATCCTGTTGAAGATCCATGTGGTAATAACTCTTTTTTTTTTTTTTTCTCTCTTCTTCAAAATCACTTCTGTTTCATCAAAGAATGAAATATTAGAAAACAGTCATTGTGCTAACAGAAAAGAAAATTAGTAGTCCATAATACACAATCAGGAATGACCAAACTAAGATGGAATCATCACTGCATATTGCAAAGTCCTAAGCAGTTCTATCAGAACAAAGTTGTTGCAAAACCAAAATAATGAATCCCAAGGATATATAAACACTCCACTGCTGTATTGGCAATTGCAATGGCCGTCAAGATTCATATAAAAAACACATAATCTTCTCAGGCTTAGGAAATTATCTGGGATACTTCCTGTTTGGGGAACTCCAGAGGACAGATGTCACCTCTTGGGATATTCAGTCAGGAGCCAGGGGCCCTTCTTAGTCCTTTGGACAATGGCTGAATAGAAGAGAGACTATTTTGCAGAAGTAAAAAATCCCAACTCCACAATGAAACTCCTGGCCTCTGCAGCTCTATGTTACTTTTTGAAGAAAATCTATTTTGTGATATATTTTTATGTAGTATTAAACTGCTACAATTGGTATACTAAAAACATCTTCTGCAAAAGCTTATTTTAATTTGGGTTCTGGCAGTGCACCCAGAAATGTGAGCCACAAGGAACACCAGATCCTCCAAAGATAGCTATCCTATATGAAACAATAGGCCCCCTGTTAGCATAAATCCAGAACTCCACACCAGCAACTCTTCTTGGTTGTGCTCAGTATGAACAGAGAGCCTGGAGCTACTCTGCCCCCAGGATTCTTGCCAGTATGGGACAACTTGACTGAAAATGCTGTATTGCCCACAATGGGTATGAAGCAAGAGGGTTCACCTGTTCAGAGGCTTATAGCAGGGAAAGCAGCAAAAGTCCACTGAAGTAATTAAATAAAACAATTAGTAAAAGTCATTAGGAATTAAAGAGAGGAGAGTTTAATCAGTCAGACAAAAAGGCTACTGATTTAATTTGGCAGCTTTTGTGCAAGAAGCACATGGGAACTAGAGCTCAAAAGAACACAACTGTGGCCAAATACGTGGGTAAAAAAAGCCACAAAATGTATGCTGCTCTTCCCATGTTCTTCTCATGAAGGGTAGGGGGGAAAGAGAAGAAGAGGGATGTGACTACTACTGCAATCTACATCCCTCACTCTACCACCTCCAGTTTAGCATCCTCTTGTGAAACGTAGCAGAACTACACTCTAGTAGCATCACATGTTGCTACACACATCTTGAGCAAAGTGGTCTTCTAAGGTTCTTCATCTTGACTGGGGATCTGAACACACATTCAAGGCAATTTCTTTGCTGCCAAAATTATCTCCTTGCTGTTCTTCAAATTTTCAGAGTTGTGCTAAGGCTTTACAAATCATGTATCCTAAACCTAATAACCAAGTGACATTTAATAGCATTGTAGGAATTATCTGGATCCCAGTGCTCTATGAGACCAAGGAGATGGATTGGACAGTGGAATAAACCAACATTTTCAGGGTTTCATTATCCCCACAAATTGCTTAGGAAGTTACAGGATCATTAAAATTCTACATGTATCTGTTGCTTTCCATGTGGGTCATAGAAAGTACAGAAGTCTCAAGAAACTCCTTATCTTTTTTTCTTTCTTTCCAGTTCTAAGGCATAGGTTAAAAGAGTGTAGGTCCCTGGGTTCTCTTTAGTCTGCTTTTCAAAATGTTTTTCTTCCACAGGTCCTCTGGGATGTTACTCAACGTCTTTGACTCCTGAAATACAAGCACTAGTTTATGTGAAAACTTACCCTCAGTTAAGATCCTGTGCCGTTGGAAAGAGGAGCCTTCAGTTCGCCCAGCAGTTCCAATCTCTCATTAGGGTATTAAACTATATTAACAAACATTAAACATTCAATACACATTAAACATTCAACACACATTAAACATTCAAGATGTGAAACACATTAAACTTTCCCATCCTTAATAAGACACGATTTGGCTAATCTCTCAGAACAAGAAAATTCAATACTATTGTGATGGCTGCTGCAAGTCTCACAGTAGAAAAGTTATGTTCTATAGGATATAGCTCCTGTATAGGAGGGAAAAAAAATAATGACAATATTTGCCTGCATAGAAATATAGGCCACAATGAAGCCTTCCTGGATCAGAGCTGCAACAACGCAGGTGTCTGCATGTGAGGCAGATGCCCAAGTTCTCATTGCAACCCATGGAGAGCCAGTCAGGACACAACATGGAGCTCACTGACTCATCCCAAAAACACTACCCACACTCAGCAGGCTGAATCATGCTCTCGACTCCCCTTGTTGCACTGACTGCAACAGGAGTTTAGACACACTCCCTATACTAGTGTAAAATCACCCCCCTACATTTAAGGTGAGATATTCTACTTCTTATATCTCACTGTTGACTAGTAAAATCCTACACTTTTCCCTACATTTGCTAGTGAAACTACAAAACTCATTTCCAAGCAAATTCTGAAGGTTATAGAAGAAAGGGAGGTTGATGGTTACACGCCAGCATGAGTAACATTGTCTTCAGTTGCTTCTCAGGAGGAAAGGTAAATTACACAATATAAAAGCTGGATTTGGGACAGAAGCATTGAAATGGATCTACAATCCACAACTGCATGTCAGGGCATTTGAAAGTAGTTTCTTTTCACAAATAGGCAGCATGCATACAAAGAGTTTCAAGCAGTTTTATGATTTAGTTGGGAAAAAACTGAAAATTACTGAGGTGTTCAGGCCCTCACTACGTCTCATTGATGATTGCCTTGGAAAGAATACATAAACTGTTCCAGTACTGAAACAAATTCTCTCAGAGGGCTTGTCCCAACAGAAGGAAGAAAGATCTTTGAAGATGCAGATACAGAACTGCAAATGGGTTTTTGATTTTGTGTTTTTAATTCCCAAGAGCCATTTTTCTGAGATACTACAAAGCTTCTCAAAGGTGACAAGAAAGTAGACTGTCTGCCTATGACAGCTAGGAAGCATAAACTGTCATAGGTGAGATTTTTGCCTTCTTGTTTTTCAGCAGTGGTAGAAAACTGTAGAAGAAAAGAGAAAAAATTCATTATAACAAAGTTATTTGAATACATCCTTTTGGAAACAGATACGGATCACTTGACTACAGGGAGAGGGCACACAGATGACCTTCACAATTCGAATGTTTTGCTTTCTGCAGTAATATGTTCTCTCTAGTTCAGGGAATTTGGGACTGAAAAAGGCTTCCTGGTCACCACAGGGTGCAAAACTACCCTGCACTGAAAGCATGTTTTGTGCACTTCAAAACGACCTTTCTGCTGCACAGATTACCAAGAGGATAGAGAAAATTACACTTCCTTTCTTGGCAGTGAACCTCCATCTGAAGGAACTTTTTCACAGACAAATTTTATTTGGACTGCATAATAACAGAAAAACTCAAAGTAGAAATACTCCAAGCATTGCTCAGAGGGAAAGGTAACTTTTTAAGGAAGTGTGAAGATTCCCACAGAGAGAATGTAAAAGAAAAAAAAAATTATGATTTTTTCAAAGTTTGCGTGAATATTGTAAATTTTTTTTTTAAAAAGGTCCTTGACAAAAGGAACAAAGCTACAGGCCATAGGTCTAAGCAATTTTACACATACTGTAACATACTATACTTGGAAGGCTCTATAAATATTTATTAGTTGCAGCAGAAGTACTTTCACATCCCTCCAAACTATCCAGATAGATTCTTGCTGATTTTCAGAGATTGACATGCATGAAAGTTATCAAATATTTTGTTCTATCTCTTCTTTCCTTACCCCTGACAACTGTTCTCTCCTTTGAAAACCTGTGTTTAGCATCTCATAAAAATCAGACTCTTTTACAAAGGTAGAAGACAAAATTACTTAATCCATCTTTTGCGCCATCCATAATTTTCTGTTCTTCCTAACGCAGCAGCAATGCCATGGTTTCATTGTCTTCCTCTTAGAGTATGTCTAGAAGCATTTTGTGTTGTCTTTTATGACTCCACAAGTCACTAGATCCACTTCACATCTTAGCCCACCTCATTTTTTCTCTGTATGTTCTCATTATGGCCTTGCGTAGACTGCTAATAATTTTCCTTTCCATAATTTAGAAGTGGATTATCATCTCTCCTATTAAATGAAGCCCTGCGCTGACCACATCTAAGCCAGAGGGACTGTGTGGATGTGCAAACCTCCATAAGGTCTAATCATAGAATGGTAAGGTTGGAAGGGACCTCAAGGATCATCTAGTTCCAACCCCCTGCCATAGGCAGGGACAATCTGCCTGCGGATTGTTGCAAATTCTGCATGGGCCCCCAATGTGCCCTTGTGGCTAAGAGAGCCAATGCCATCCTTGGGTACATCAGGAAAAGTGTGTCCAGCAGGTCTAAGGAGGTTATTCTCCCCCTCTACTCTGCCCTGATGAGACCACA
>VWYK01034527.1:8254-56463 GCA_013399775.1 Semnornis frantzii
CTACAAGGTAGGACCTTTAGCAGAGGGAGGGGGGGGGGAGGATACTAAATGTCAGTGCTAGAAATTCCTCACATCTTAAAGCAGCGAGAAATATTTTAAAAACTGAATTATGTATTGAGTAAAACAATTCTTTAAAAATCTCTAAAAGTCACATTTCCATTAAAATACTGCATCACACACACACCAAAACCACTCTCTGTTTAAAAAGAACGTTCTTCGGGCTATAAAAATCAAGCCTCCAACATTAGGCAATGAAAGAATTATGGTTGCTGAGGCAAACTTAATTTGGTATCCTTTGCATACACATTATCATACACTCTAATTTTTTTTTCAACATTTTTTTAAGTGCAGTTCTCCTTCACAGCACAGGATGGATGGTGTGGAATTAATAACGAAGCTATTCAATATTTTGTCTTATCATTGTTAAGGGTACGGCCTTACGGCTTGTTTCCTGCTAACTATTCAAACACTGCTCTGAAGACAAAATTATTAATTTCCTTATGGGCTTTTCTACAGCACTCATCACTAAAATAAGTGAGGGCTTCACAGGCACTTCACTAATCTTTGCCAAATCCCTGCAAATTGAGGGAGCTACTAGTCTGTTTCATACAGAGGGAGCTTAGGAACAGATAAATTAAAGCCAAAAGTACCTACTCATTTAGGAAACCCTGCCTTAAGATGTCCAGGCCGTGATTTTTCAGAGTCTTTAATGTTGTGCAGTGCTTTGTATCTTCAAAGCTGAGCCTCACTGGTTGCAGTTACAGCTATGCTCTTCTGCAAAACAAGCCCTAGGGCTGAGGCCGGGCTTCCAGACAAATGTGAAACATGCAATTAGCCATCATCTTTCAAAAGCCTGATTTAAGGGGCTCAGTGTCATGGAGGAATCTGTGAAAGAACAAGTCAGAACCCAGTTTCAGGAGTCTGGTAGCTAACCAGAAGGCTGACCATATCCTGCCATTGCTGCTGTTCACCACCATCTTCCAAGGGACAGCACAGTCCCACTGACAACAATCCTACCTTCCATCAACTGGTTTGCACAGCTGGTGAGGCTTAAATCCCAGCAGAACACCATGGCATGATGGGTGCAAGGCTACTGCAACATGTAAGGGGCAAAGCAGTATTGCAGGAATAACCTCAACTTCCCTAGTTCTTAACTGTTTTAAAGTTTATTGTTGAACTGCAGATTTTTCATGTGCTTTCCTTTATTCCTCCCCCAAAAGCAGAACACACCAGAACTGTAACATGGTGTGGCTATCCTCAACAAGAGTTTTAACTGTTAAATTATACCACACAGACTTCTGCATCTTGTAGAGTGACTGACAGCAATAATGTATTATCCTCACCCATGTGGACTAACACTTGAAAACAGACCAAAAAAATTACTCTTACCAGGAAAATGTTGAGATATTTGGGAATAGATGAGTGTGACCTTCCCAGTTTATGTTGCTTATGAACCTCAAAATGATGCCACTCTTCTTGCTAGGACTGACCATCCTCTTTGTACTTACTTTCCAACCTCCAATTTTTTGAATCCAGTTATCAGTCTCTTCCCATTTCCCAGTTTCCAAACATCTGTTTCACCTGACCAGACCCTGTTATATCACTGTGTGATCTTTCTTCTTGCTCCCTTTTAGCACTTACCCCAGCCCCAGAATCCCCCTGTACCAGCCTATCACATGTTCCCTCCAGTGCTTAGCAGGTTCACAGTACATCCCCCCTTGCACTAATCCCTTGTCCAGACGATCTCTTCCCCTTTTCCAGCCAGTTCCAGTGTTAGTAATCCACTGTGTTTCTCTTAGAGAAAAGGCAGTTTAGTTCCCCATTAATCTGCACAACTCTGCTTGGGTTCTTGATTTCAGTTTCACATCTAACCCTTTCTTTGCATACAGGAGTCCCCTTTCTCAGCCAACATTCCCAACTATTAGTCTTACCTCTCCAACTCTTTTAGCATTTTTGGGAGGCAGTGGAGTCACCATCCTTGGAGGTGTTCAAAATGTGCCTAGAGGTGGTGCTTCAGGATGTAGTTTAGTGGCAATGGTAGTTGTGTTACAGCTGGACTAAATGACCTTAAAGATCATTTCCAGCCTTAATGATTCTATGATCATCCTGCATCTCCCCATTTATGTTTGTCTCTTTTTCATTCCAGCCTCATTCTGCCAAAGTCCCTGGCCAAATACCCAACTTCCCATTTCATTCTCCACCCATTTACTGAGGTCTAGCTTCTCCCTCTTTTGCCCTTCCATCAGTTGTATTTTCTGCACTACCCCACGAAGCGAAGTCGTCTCTTCAGAGCTCTGAAACCCAGGCCAGCCAGGCTTGGTGGAGCTCAAATAGATAAGGTACAGCTGAGATTCACTTGCCCCCCAACAATTACTCACTTGCAACTCTGCATGCAGGCACTATGGCTTCTACCAGGCCCACACACAGGCAGAGATGTCCAAATATAGACCTAATAAAATCTTTAGAGGTCACATCTCAGTCATTTTCTTCTTTAAGATTCACAATCTGCTCCAAAATGGGGTTTGTTTTCATAAGGACAGAAAGAGCATCCTTGACAAAGGAGACTACCTCTTTGCCAGTTATCAAACCACTGCTCCAAAGCACAAGCTGTTCAAGAAGGCTGAAGTGTTTCTTAAAAAGAGTAGAACAGCATGTTTTTCAGCACTTCATTTTCAGGAAGTTGCTAACTTTATACAGTATTTGCAAGGAAAATCTACTGGAAAGGTGGTTTGGTGTTTTTTGTTGGTTTTTTTTTTTTTTTTTGCTTAAATGGTTGCAGTTTAAAGCAGCAGAAAATGGGACCCTTTAGAAGGACATTTTACAGGGCCTGAAGAACAAGCCACAGTGTCACCCCCTCGCCCTACTTACAATAAATCAAATAACTTCTCATTTCAACCAAGAGAAGCAAAGCTGGGAAAAAAGCCAGAGATATACTTTGATGCATATTGAGGGAAGTGTATTCCCGGGTCAGGAGAATCCAATTGGCCAAAGTCCTCCTTCTCACATTTTCCTGAAGATGCCCCGAAAGTCAGCAATGCTAACTCTGCTCATTTTACCTACAGATGCAGGGTAGCAGGCAGCAACATTTGCTGGTTTGACTGAAGCAATTAACTAATATTCCGGATGCTGCTGCAATTTCCATTCAAAACTCTGCTGCTTAGGGAATCAGGTACAGCTTGAAGGCAATCCTGTTTTATCAAGGGTAGTGTACAAGATCCTCCCTAATAACAACGAACAAGAGCGAAACATTTCCCTACTTCTGTAGCCTGAGACTTTAATTTGGGCTTTTGATCACACTAAAGAGTGTTTTGTTTCTGTGGGCTGGAGATTTTTAAGCTTTCCCTTGGAACCTCATCTGAAATGCTGCTCCAGCTGCCCTGCCTTTCTGCCACTGTCTTTCACTGTGCCTGAACCATTTCTGCTCATGTCAAATCATGACTTGTGAGACCACACTCGTGCATGCTTCTGTCATGCTGGACCAGCAAGACAACAGGCAGCCACTTCAGCTTGCACATGGCTGCAAAACAAAATGGATTTGCAAGGAGGTTCCAACTCGGACTACAAGAAAAGGAGCTTCTGAAAAATTTCCTTTCCGTATCTGCCAGTTCCCTCCAGGTTTCCTCACAAGCCCTGGATAAAATAACACCAGTCTGAGCCCTGTCCAGCCATATAGAACCCAGGTATTTCCAACCAGGCAATATGCACTGAGCCTTACCCAAAATGTTTCTCATCTGATCCTCTAACTGGGAAGGTGCCCATGGTCTACATACACAGCAGATGAAATGCTCTGTGTATGCTTCAGAAACTGTTACACCAAGGAAATGCACTCCAAGAGAGGAAAAAATGAACAAAATCTCTGTAGTATTTCCAGTGTCCTTAAACAGTCTTAAAAAATTAAAAAAGAAAAAAAAGGAGGGGAAGGGCAGAAAGAAGAGAGGGGAAGGGCAGAAAGAAGAGAGGGGAAAAAGAGGAAAGGAAGAAACTTTGGCTCTCTTTAGATGACATCTACAATAAAAGAAATACAAGTGTGTCCTGAAGAGGCTCCTTGCCATTTGGCTGCAACGAACTGCCTTTGGACACTGGCACTGCTCAACTGGCCTTGGGCAGGAATCTCAACTTTGCGGCAACCTCCAGCTCCTGGTGCATGTTGCTGCTACTTGCATCACTCCAGTCTGCTTAAAACAAAAGCCATCAAGGGGTAGAGGTGCAGAAGGAACTGCAGTGACACTGTGGCCTCTAACTTGATTGCCAGGAGCATAAGGAGGGCCACATTCTGTCAAGCAGGGGGATGAGGTAGGGAGGTTAAGGAAAGAAGCAAGGGAGCACAAGACAGCAGGTGTGGGTGAGCGCATGAAATGCCACTGGTTTGCTCCCAGCTTCCAGAATTTAGCACCTCACAGGGAATTTGGGTTTGAGCAACCCAGTGTATTAAAGAGTCTCTCTTTGTACAGAGTTAACCTGTGCTTTGGAGCATCTAGTGGGAGGGCAGAGAAAACACTGACACAGAGCCTAGAAACTTCTCTTTTAGTGGGTTTAAATACCAAGAAAACACAAAATACTGATGTGGAGAGTTATGTGACTGAACATAAAAAGGAGCAGCTCACTAAGCACTGTAGCTATCTAGAAAACACACATAAAAATTCAGAGAAGAACCGAATGTGAAGCAATAGCACAATTTACTTACAATCTGGAATATCAGCAGGATTTTAGTTTGTTGTTTGTGGGTTGCTGGGGTATATGGTACATTACAGTAGAGCATCAGCACTAATTCTACATGGCAGCTCCTCAGAATACCATCTGCTTCCCCGGTAACTGTTAATATAGTTGTAATTATCTACTTCTAAGCACTTTATTGGGAATATCATTTGCAAATTAATCAACTACAGACCGGTAAAACAAATGACATGCTTGTCTGAAAACAACAGCATTATTTCAAATTATTTTCCTAGGGGTTGGGAAATAACAGCCACAGCCAAAGCTAGGAACAGGGCAAGGAAAGGTCTATGTTCAGCTTTAAAAAAAAAAATTGACTCTAGCTATATTCACTATGAATTTCTGGGTGCAGGAACTTGTCTTCAACAGCAGAAAATCTGAAATGAAAGATGTGAGTTCCCTTCTCATAGCTCTGTACAATCCAAGTTCCTCCAGGACTCTGCTCTCTCTGCCTTGGCATCTTGTTTTGCTCCAAGCTACTCCAGGGTCTCTGCCCTTCATCTCTTCCTTTCTACAGTACTTTTGCCACTTTTGCACGGCTCATAATCCTTACTACCGGCTTCAGTTTCATTGTTTGCTTTCCTCAGTGAGGCATTCTTAGCCCTGGGTACCCCAATGTAAGTTTGCATAATCCAGGAGTGGACATCTGATCTCAGAGTGGACCCTGTGATGCCCACCCTGAGATCTGCACAGAATTTGCTGAGGCTAGCACAGAATCTGCTCATCCAAATCCCAATTACATACTCATCACGTTGCAAAACTGAAGGCTGCCTAATTACTGTAAAATATCAGGTTGAGCTGCACCTTCTGATAGAAAGAAGTAGCTTTAATCACTTGAAAGACAATTCATGAGGAATGATGAGACACCACACAGGAGCACTGCCCCCACACAAGTTTCCCATAAGCTATCAGAAAAATGAATTTGGAGGCCCACCATAAGCAATCAGGTTGCTATCAGTTTACTCGTGCAGATACCATAAATAGTCCTTCCATGAGAATGCCATTCAGCAGGAGATTTTTAAAATCACTTAACTTGTAATTCTTGAAATATTAGAAGCCTTGCAAAGTGAACACAATCTCCTAGCTGAGTGAGCAAGCAATAGGTAAGGCCTGTTTGCGGCGGCATCTGTTTGCAGTGTCCTTTGTTTGGCAGGAGGTCTAAGTGAAGCACTTTCTAATGGCAGACAGTGGGGTAAGCTGATCGATAATTGTGGAGTGCCATTTCTCCATTCATGGTTGAAAGCTCACAAATAAAAGCAAACAGGTTATCTGCTCTGTGATATAAGTGTCCTCAGATCGCTGTATTTCAGCATCTCAGCACTTTTCTTATGCTTTTCCCATCAGCGCCTCTATCATCTATTAATGCAACGATCAAGGTTAAAAGCAACAAGGAAGTAGGTTGTTTGGGGAGAAAAATTAAATTAATTTCTGAAGAGTGATAACTTCCCTGCATTGCTTCAGTATGCATGGAACCAGCTCCTTGAGCAAAAGTCCTGCTTTCCAGCTTTAGAAATATGGATCTATTTAATGTTCCTTTGGCTGTGCACTATTCAAGGACCCAGACGTAGCTTTATTAAGTAACAGTTCATAGTAATAAGAGTTTATGTTCTTTAAAAAATTGAAGTCCTTGAACAGAAACCCACTCAAGAATCCAAGTGGCAGGCAAACAACTCAGCTGGTAAGACTGGGTGACTAAAATAGTTTCTTCTCCTTTTCATTGCCGTTCAAGTGAGCAACAGAATCATCACCTAGCATCAAGGCTGAACAGCTACTACTAACTGCTACTTTTGTGCATGATGAACCTTTTCTTAAGGGTTACAGATACTTAAAGCCAACAGCAGACACTTCACAGGGACTGTAATAAAGTGGCATTCTACCTGTGCCAGCCCATTCATAATGAACTGCGACTTTGCCTATGATTCATCACCTCTTCTTTTAATATTTCATTAAACTTTATAAAGCAGTCTGGGAAATTGGCAGGAATCTCCATCCAAGCCTTTCACAGTTTTACATTATCTTCATTATTTTAGAGATATGCTTACAAAATCTAAGCATTTCCTTGTCTTTGTAAAAGGCTGTGTTCTTCCAATAGTATGATAAACACTATCTCTTATATATAACAATATCTAGTATGGTAAAATCTATCTCTTAAATCCTGTAGCCCCTCAGTTGTTTGTATATGTCAGCTAAAGCTAAATTTTGGGCCATGAATGGTTCAAAAGTTGCCACCTGCAAGGAACATGCAGTCAAGATTTTTTTTTTCAGCAGCCAAAGAAAGATGTTTAGAGTAGGAATTCATTATAGCTCCTAACATTTGCCTTTTAGGGGGAGGACCACGTTGCATTCTATAGGCTAAAAGAGACAGGCATTAGGTCTTCATTGTTTTCAAGGGCTTCCATCAGTAGACATCAATTAGTATCTGGTCAATGAACTGTTTCTCACATCTTGCTGAGACTGAAAGCTTTGAGCATGGACTCCTGGACAGTAACATGCATAAGATAAAGACCTCTCTGCTGAAGTCTTAAGTCATAGCTTACATGCCACATATATGAGATCTTCAGCTCATTACTTAAAAACCAGCAACTTCAGTGGTATCTCTGTTTCTTGCATCAGATATGCTTTCCCAACTGTTGTGCATCACAGTCATCTACTCTTTCATCCTAAATGAACTTTATTTCTTATTATATCCTCACTTATTCTCTACTTAGTGCTGCACTGAGGCATTAAACAGCACTGCATGCCAAGGACCAGTGCCTGACCTTCTTTCTCCTACAGAGTAGCACAACAATTAGGGAAAACATCTCCCTTGGGGAGGGGGTTTGGGGGAGGGTGTCAAAATTTCACATAAAATTGGTGATTCTTTTTCAGATGTATTTATTCACAGGAAGCATCCCAACTTCCCAAATTCCAGTTACAATTTTCAACCTAAATGGGCAATGGGCAATGAGGCCTCTTTTTCTTATTATTTCTAAAGCATCACTGAAAAGAAACAAAAACAAGAAATGGGAAGAAATGTGAGAACAACACTGGACATATGACACCAGCCCAGCAGAGGACTTCAGAGCTAAGATAAATGCTCTAACCTTAATGCACCTTCACGGTGCCTAGTCATCTGCAGGGATCTTTGAACAATGAGTGCTTCTGCATATCAAGTGAACAGAAATACCTGGAGTGGACACAATAGAGCAAATTAAAGCTGCAAGGGCAGTTTGAGCTCAGAGTGCTTGGGCATTTGTCCACTGAACATTGTCTCTGAGATCTTCTCCTTGTACAGGGTTAACTTTGCATGGGACTGTAACAGCCCCTTGGAAGGAGCTGAGAGGATGGCAGATTGTCCAGTCTGCCTTGGCTGATCCATTTTGTGGCTGTTTCCACACCTTTTGCTCACAAGAAGCACTGTTGTGCTTTGTGATATGCCACAGCGAGCTCACAGGAGTGCAGGTGTCAGGAAGTGGCATATCATTTCCAAGCTTAACTTGAATTTAGTCCTGAAAATTCCTCCTACTAGTTTTCTCTAATATTTCTTTGCTAGTAGAAGGGTTTTTCTGCTGCATAGGACATCTCTGTTCTCTAGAGCTCCTGTTCACTTTATAGCAATCCCTTGAAGGCCCCCTGAGGTTGCTCTTTGTGAAGCAAGACATATTCTGAGTGGGCACAGACATCTTTGCTAGCTTTCAGACTGCAGCTTACTCATTTCCTTGCTCCACTGTGGTTCTAACCTTCTTTCAGATTAAGAGCAATTTACATCTCTTTAACTAGACATATTGGTGTTATTACCATTGCAGTCCTATTGATTGCAATGCTGCACTTAGCATCACTGTTCCAATTTTATCATCCTTAGTCATTCTTGCATGACTGTGTATTTATGTACGAGTTCTATTATTTAAATTAGCATATAACATTAGAAAGGAAGCATGACAGAATTAAAACAAACTGAAAAGCACAAAAGAGCGATGCCAAAATGCTGCAAACAAAGCCCTCCTCTTCTTGGATATATTAGCACTCAGTTATTTGAATTTCTTTTAAAGGGAATGCTGCTATTGGTTATTTTGAGACATGATAGCCATAAAACAATGTAATCAACCTTGAAACCAGGGGAGTGATTATTTTAAAGTTTCATATTCCGCTCCACAGCACAACACAAAAAGGCAAAGAAAATATTCCAAGTAGGTGTATCTGTGAAGTACTACAAAGACTTGCGACAGCCGGTGCCTGCTACCAAAAGACAGAACAAGACAAACACTGCTACAAGTGAAAAAACAGTTGTTTCTACCAAATTATTGCAATAGCTAAGAAATCATGAATGCATGGTCTGGAAAAGTAGTCCAGAACTTCTGTGAATGCTGCAAGGGGAGCATTAATCTATCAGGACATCAGGCAGACTCGATCACTCCATTAGGGCATCTCAGGGACAAGATGGGAGAGCAAAGACAATAGGCACCAAGAGGTCAGAAGTTTCAGACAGTACCTGAAATACAACAAAACATATTTCTGTACATTTCTGAAGTGCCAGCTAAAGCCTGCTTTCCAACTCCTGCTGTCTCTTATTCAAACAGCATTCACACCATGAAGAGCACTGAGCACAACTTTCCAAGGCTTGCAGCTCTGTTACATTTTAAGTGGCCTGCAAAACTGAAGAACAAAGCCTGCAATGATCCCAAGCACTCACAAGTTTATAGACCAGCTGGGACTGCAGTACCTGTGCTCCTCCATATGCCACAATTATCTCAGCAGAGCTCATGATGAACCAAGCAGAGACTGCTACCATTCCTGTAACCCAGTACACCTGTAATTCCAAGACCTCATTAAAAATGCATCCCTGGCATTCCCCTTAGGCCTTCAGTGACTTAGCTTAAAACAGTGTCAGTCAGTCTAATGAGAGAGAGAAATACTTTGCCTTTTGAAAAAAGAAACACACAAAAATTGATCAAATGTTCTTTGAATATTTGATAACCCGAGGAAGAAGATGCAGATGCAGCACATCAAAATTCAGTCCTGGCTGTGATCAATAAGCAGCCCATTCCACAAATCCACTTTCATTAATTAACAGAAGGAAGTGCTACTTCTTAAGACAGATGTAAAATGATAGTCATGGGTTATTGCTTCATGTTAACATCTTGATCCAGTCTGGATAAAAATAGTATGTCTCACCTCTTTTAAACAAACAAAACCCCTACTTACTATCAGCTGATAGCCTAAGTCTGACAGCATTCTAGGTCTGATGGAAAATCTGCTTTCACAGTCAACCAGCCCAACCAAAGTCAGTTTGTGCATGGTACCAAGTCCAGCTTTACCTTAAAACCCCACTGCTCCTCTCAGTGCAGATGGCAGCAAACAAAGCTTAAATACACTACTGCTTAATGCTTGGAGCAGGGATGGAGGCTGTACAAAACCTCGGCCTTTTCATCTACAACCAGAAGGAGTACAGCAGATCAGTCTCCTTAAGTTGTAATACAGGATCTTGTGAGCCACCAAGATATGAGAAGTGGAAAGAGAAACCAAGGAAACATGGTGGTTAACTCTTGGCTCTCTGTATACTTAAACAACAAAGTTACCCACTAATACCTGACAGCCCCCATATAAACCCCCAGAGAGATGAAGTAATGGATAGTGCAAAAGTGTAAGAGAAGAGACTTTCTGCCTCGTGCTGTCTGTCACTCTACTCATTTTCCCTGTTCCAAAGCACAGGTTTTTCACAGAACCACAAGGATCCACCACTTCAGAGCCATCTTCCTCGACCTACAATGAAAAGCCTGATCAATCATCCACTGATTTACTCAGCCTCTGCTAGTATGTACCACATCTTTGGGATGTTCTTGCCCTAAATGGGGACTAGCAGCAGCTCAAGCCCTTTGGCATCAAGTTCTTCCCAGACCAGGTGCACATTTCCACGGAGGTTGTTTGCCTCTTGGCATGAAGAGTCATGAGCTGCCCACACCCACAAATGTCCCATCACCCTTGCCCAAGTTTTCCAGGGCCACGTGTAGGACTGTGGGGAGCACAGTGTGCCAGGTGCAACTATTGGAAAAGACACTAGGACACCTTATTGCACTGCTGTCAGCTTTGGAGGGAAAGACCTGCTCTGACAAAAAAGACAAAATGTCTCCGGAGTAAAAATGTCTTGGTCCCTCCTCATATCTGTAAACTTACCTTTTCCATTCCCTCCAGGCAAAAAAAGAACTAAATAACCCCTAACTCCCCCCAAAAGAAAGGGAGTCATAATATTTTTTTTTCTTTTCCAAGTTTCCTATTTTTTTTCCTTTTTTAATCAAACAGCTCAACAGGGAGAGAGCATTTCAAAACTGAAAGGATACATTCAGGAGAGGAATTCAAACAGATCTAACCTAGATGCTTATGACAGACCAAAATCTGTCCTGACATGGGAATGATGGAGGTTCAGAGTTTAATAGTTTGGTAATTCAGAAAGACAGGAAAGAGCTGATCCATATAATCCAATGAATGTCAGGATAAGGATTTAAAACTCAGTCCAGCACATAACTAAAAGGCAATGTAATGGCAGAAGAAGCAGAGGAGTGTGTTCTGCACAATGCTTGTACAGGTTAGCACCTCAGCTGTGTAATTCTCCACTAAGCTGTGCATACTCTAAGGGATTCATCAAAAATAAAGCACAGGAGCAGGACAGAGGGCGTTCAATAGTTTACAACATAAGCAGGGCAAACATCGGCAGGCACCATGCAGGACAAGCTATTCAGAGCTTGTCTTGATTTTTAAAAGACATTCATGTCTGTGCAACAGACAGCAAGGTTAGTTAATAAAAATACATCTCATCATACAGCAGGTCAAAATGACTGATGTACGACAAAACAGATCTGATGAATCAAGTTAATAATCTTCACAAAGTTATTTGGCATTCGGAACAACTCAGAATTTATATTCACACTACCTGATGGGGGGCAGCTTGCATTATTATTAACAAAACACCAACAACTGATTCAGCCTCTAAGTCAATTCTATTTACAGCTCATCGTTCCATTATATCAAAGCAGCACTGGCAGAGACACAAGAAAAAAGACTTCATCTTCATAAAGATCATTTTTTACACGCAAGCACAGACAGGCAAAAAACAAACACATTGCTTTTAATAAAGAAAGGAGGTGCTACAAATTAAAGATCAGGCATCCAAAATGAAAAATTGTGTAATTTTACACTAATCCAAACTGGTCATCAAAGCATGCACCGTGGAAATACAGTCCAGACACTGAAGAAAACGGACTCCTCTCCATGCCACTGCATTCTCATGTAACCTAGAAGAAGGTCCCCAGAAAGTCATTCTCTAACAGCAGAGTGAGAGATGAATTACTTGGCTGTAAAGGTAAGTCACTGGGTTTTCCAGCCACAACCTTTTAACATGTTAATAAGACAGCAGGCATTAAAGCAGGAGGAAATGCACAGTGGTATCCAACTCCATAACCTTTCGCTAGTTAGTCATACTGCAAGCCATCCAAAAATTTCTCAGGGGAAGGCTAAGGCTCTAGGAGTCAAATCGGGTACGGGAAAATGCTTCAGCTGTGAGCTGCCACCCGAACAGCTACACCCACTGCACGGAGGGCAGCTACGAGGGACCAGCACACGCACCCGTGAGGATTTGGTGAAGCACTCCAGTTTGGATTTTTCCCCTCTTACAAGAATGACAATATAAAATCCACTAATAAAAGAGTAGCGTTTAGAATTGGATATTAATCTTATTCATAACTAGAACTTGGGTATGCTTTAACAACTCCTCTTCAGCAGGGAATCAATTCAGGATTTACGCAAGCGATCGTCTTGGCAACCCCTCCCAGAGTACAGCCTACTGAAGGTACTCTTCACAGACTATCAGGAGATCATGATGCCCTTGGAAGTCTCTCTAATTAACTATAAACTGCTTTTACAATTGAAAATGCAGCCTCAAAGCCTGGTGACACCACGGATACGTCAATTCCTGATCCACATGCTCCATTGTGTGCAATGTCTTTGGAAATCAAGGGCAACAACAACAACCTGGAAAATATTTTTCAACATTTGGACAGTTGCCACCAAATCAATAATGGTGGAACAAAATGAATTACAAGATTCCACAGCTTCAATCACAGAAGAAGTAGAGAGTAAGCCAAAAAGAGAAACCACAACTTACACTGAGAGACTAGTTGGACTGAACTGTATGTAGACTTGTATCTAATTAAATGAGACTAAGGGCAAAAGTGAGGCAAAATCATTTGATAGCTGGCATGGAATTGGTCAACACAAAAGGGTACTCAGCTCATGAAACACACAAGTAATTCCTCTTGATCAGGCCAGAGGATTGACGTGACCTCCGCACCTGAAGGACAAGCAATGTCACAAGGAAAGGAGAAGGTTTAGCTCTTAAGATTATTATTAATTTCCTGAAAAGCTTTTCTACAGGACTCAGTTTTTCAACACTTGGGAAACATGGGTTCAAAATTGTTTTAGGGAAGATTCAAATTAGAGAAGGCTGTGAAATACTGATCTGTGATACAGCAGTTTCCTCAAAAAGAAATGATGTGCATTGCTTTGATATATCTGCACTAAACATCTCTTGTTGTCAAGCCTCAGTTCCATCAGCAGGCAGCTCCTTTTACTTGCTCTCCACTAGCTTCCCTTTGGCAACAACAGACATGGAATAAGCAAGAGCATTATTTTGGACAGCAGCATGCTCAACTCAGGTCAGGGGAGAGCAGCCCACTGCTGGGGATCCTCTGGGGTGAAAAGGCTTGTACAGATCACAGTGCTGTCTAGCACAGAACTAGATACTTCCTCTTATCACAAGCATAGCCTTAAGAAAGGCCAAACCAGCAAAATACATTTCCAAAATGGCTGAATTTGTTCTCCAAGTATCTTTAACCCCATCCCCAGAATCACATCATTGTGACTTGCATTGCACAGCCACCTTCAGCAGCAGATTCAGCTCTAAAATATTGCATTTTTCCAGTGCTCTCTGAAATTGTTTCGGTGGTGTTGGTAAGGATATAGTGCTCTTTATTTTACCCTTGATGCTGCTTCTGTAAGCCAAACCTATGCCTGGAATAAGGAAGTCCAGCAGCAGTGCTGAACAGGATCCTTGTGGGAACAACAATGCGTGCTTACACCTGTACAACTGCTGGGTACACTACAGAACATTGCATTAAACTTTCATGTCTGATTCCTAGGTCAAAGAAACCACAGCAAGCTCCTTTTTCATAAATATAGTGAGCCAGACAAGCACACATTTACATTTACAAACACAGCCTCAAAAATCCATACAAGTGATACCAAGGCATTCAAAACACCCTTCCAACAGCAACGGACAGGGACAATGATTTTTCACCTTGCATTATTGAGTATTTATTTCCAAACACAATTTGCCATCCTTTGCTTTCATTTTCTCCCCATCAAAAAGGATAAACTGCCCAAATAAGGTTGATAGCTTTAAAATCAAAAGTAACAAGCAAAATGGGACCTAGTAGACCAAGTACTAAATACATGAATCTCTAAACATCCTTTTTACTCTTCTTTCCAGCTGCATTCATTAGAGGACAAAGCTAGCTCTAATACAGGAAATTAGAGACCTTCTGTGAGAAATGTATGTCAGGTGCCAAAAGCATTTAAATTCTATCTTTTTCCAATTCATGAAGCTCATTGTAGCATTGTATTGTTGCATTATTAGATTTATGCATTTAGCAAGCAAGCATATTATAAGAATGGCTGTAAGTAATTACTCTTTCCTAACAGCAGGAACCACAGCATTGTCCATGCGGTGTTGTTTTTATGAGCAAAATAGGCTGTTTGCTAAAAGAGACTTCAGTGTTTAAACACCCAAATATCTCATTTATTAATAAACCACAGTCCTAACCTGTGCGAGGAGCAACTCAAAGAGACTGAGGATAAGTGACAGAACTCATCCATTGCTGTGTATTGACTATGAGACCTCATCCAGAAAAGGTTGGTTATATACTGACATCACATTACTTTGGGGATTAGGTCTTTGCAGGACACATTTTTTAAAGTGATGTTGAAAACTAGGAAATTCAAAGGTACTTTGTTGTTCTTTGTAACTTCCTGATCTGTCCTCCTGAAAGAGTCACTGTGTGTATGGAATGTTCTGTCAGGAAATTAGGGTGGTGGAACACCTCATTACTCTGACTCCTTAATGGTTTGCAAAACTTTCCACAGGGAGTTTTTACAGAGAGCATTCTCAAACCCAAAATCTTAGTTTGCAGACATCTGGCAAGAGTTCCTGTTGGAAATGTCTTTCTGCACCAGGAATGCTGGCATTCATTAAGCAGAGCTTGGAGTTTCCTGGGTGGGTCTCTTTTCTGAAGATCCCCATCACATTTATCTAGTTTTCCCCTTACTTCCATACAGATCAGCAACAGCTTTGCATAAGCAAGATGCTGGAATACAGTCTCACATGTACTATACGAGCCCGAGGTCCTAATCCATCTGCTCCTCCCTTTCATGACTCTCTGCAAGCACTTAAAAGGTAGTCCATGCACAATGTCCTTCCTGCTCACTATACAACTAGAACTACAGGAACTTTATGTTCTTGTGCATGGCATCACCAGAGCCCTGGGAAGTTTTTCATAGTTTCCCAGTGTAATTCCACAAGCTCTCTGGGCAGCCTGCTCCAGTGCTCCATTACCCTTACCATAAAGAAGTTTCTCCTTGTGTTGAGGTGGAACAACTTCTCCAGCCTGTGCCCATTGTTGCCTGTCCTATCATGAAAAAGAGAGCAGATGAACAGACCCCAAAGTCGCTAAAGGCTACAGTGGTCTGCTGCTGAAACGTATGGCATGATCGGCAGTATTTTACACAGAAGCATTCCTCTGAGAAGACAACTCAGTAAATGGTTTTTTTTTTTCATTTCATTATCTGATCCTCACTTTGTTTCACTCTGTTCTCACCAGCAAAGAGAAGCACGAAAATAAGACAGCCCAGTCAGTAACTATCCTGTTGGCAAGGCCAAAGAAGAGTAAAAAGCCAAAAAAAAAAAAAGTTGTGTTTTATGAGACACCTTTCTTCTACAGATCCTGCTGAAATGTTATTGCTAAGTACCTGGGCAGTTTATAAATAAACCTTTCCAAAAGTGTAATTTTTTTTTTTTCTTTTTACACAATCACAAAATAAATTAAACTATCCAAAATTCATGCTGCTAATTAAAATAGCCCCCGTAGGAGGGCAAAGTAGCTACAAGGCTGTTGTAAACACGAGGTTTTTTTATTGAACTGCAGCTGATTAATTTTATACCCTATTTACATATATTTGTTAGTATCATCAAAACCTGGTTTAAAAAAAAAAAAAAAACACCCACAATTTTGTGCTCATCAGCTACAGGCTCCAAACTGATAGTGGTCCAACAGTTTTAGGAAACCAGAGAGTTCTCTTGAAAGCCAGCATCAAGGACACCTCCATTTTAAAAAACCTGCCAGTACAGGAAACTAGGAGCAAAAAAATATGGAGACCTTCAGGTACCTGGATCAAAATATTTTATGCCAGCCATAATATTGCAATTATGAGAGTTCTGAGACACCAGGAGAGGTTTACAAAGGGTTAAAAATGCACATTATGTTACATGGTCTCCTAATAGAAAAGCGCTGTTCATGAGAAAAATAAAACTGATCGCTTCCTACTTGCCAGGAGCAAGCTTAAAAGTCACTCTTACTCAGAAATGATCATTTTAATTTTAATGGATGATACAGTTTCATTTTCACCAGCTGTTCGAGATAAATTTTTCTCCTGACAATACAACTCAGGAAAAACTCAATACTTAACATCCGAGTCGCCTAAAAAGTCAATCTAAATACACCTCAAGACAAGTGATAATCTTGTCATGGTTGATTACACAACTTGTACCACAACCTTATGAGTTTATGGAAGCTCATGGAACTGATTAAGCTTACTTGGCCTAAAAAAAAATGAGCTACGGATACACAGAGCTCTCCTTTTAGTGCCTTTATAAGAAGAATCAAAGTGACAAATGAAAATCTGGATAATGCAGACCTCCCCACCTCACACTGGCAGGCAGCAAGCAAGGCAGTGGTGCATTTCAAGGTCTTGCAAGTACAAGGTCTCATCAGAGACAGGCTCCTTAATAACCTAGCAGCAAGCCACTCTCAAGATTGTCTATCACCCTATATTCCATGCAGCAATTGAGAGCAGTCGGGGTGCCCTTGTCTTCTCTTGGATGAGCAAAATGAAATGGGCCCAGGGAAGGCTTCTTGACTGCAGACCCTTGACCATGAAATTTTCTTACTGATTCAGTCAGTAACCTACGGCTCAGCCTCTCCACAGTTACTTAATTATTTCAATTTCCTTTCTTCTCTGGACAGAAGCATTCCTCTATCAGACTGAAATCTGGCAGAGAGGTTGTAGTCTGCTCATGGATCCTTAGTTTCTTTAAGAGTTGAATGAAGTGCACCAATGCTCAGAGCAGTGGTGGCTGCTTAGTAAGTTACAGAACCACTGCACAGGAGAATCACTATTTCCTCTGTGCCTTAGACCACAACAGGCTGCAAGGACTACACCATTCCTCTTTCTTTTTTCCTCACTTTCTGGATTACTTGCAAAAGTTGATGGTTTGGTCTTGTTCTCTCCAGGTTGCCCCTGCTTGTGGCTCCACTGGCTGGCAGAGCCCCTGAGGATCCACCAGGCAGCAGTGAGAGGCAGTTGTAACATGACTGCCTCTGCACAGGGTCAGCAGCCCAAACAGCCCAGTCTCAATGAACAGACCCCAACGTTTGCTTTTGGAGAGCCCCAGGTGTAGGGCCCTGGCAACATGTTCCTGCTTTGAACAAGTTGTGTGACAAGAGCCCTGACACTGAGCTATAGGGCTGTAGTCTGCATCTTTCTGCTGTTCCTGGCTGCTCCAATACAATTTTTTACTCTTTACACCAAGAACAGTATTGGATTTTTGATTTAGCTCTAATGTAAACCTAGAAAACTGTCTTCTTCCACTGAAATGAAATTCACTTTTCCTTCATAAGAACGAATAAATGGTAATTGAGAAATACTGTTTCTGACCCTTTAATAAAATGTACATTTAACCAGTTTAACTTAAAGCTGAGGGTATTTGCACACATGCCAACAGGACTGTATTCCAAGATGTCTCTTTCAACAGCTGAAGACAGACTCAAGCCAGCCATTTGTAGAGGTAATGCAAGATAAAATTTGAAGTTTGTGCAGAGGCAACAAAAAAAAGTGTTAAGGTTTTTGTTTCCTGGGCTTTGACCACGCTCATCTCCACCCACATCCTGGCCATCCACACTGTTCTCCTCCCTCCCAACACACATAGCACACAGTATGGTTTTGTCCAGAAGTGATCTGCAGCTGGGATGCAAAGATTACCTTTGCAAGTAAAATAAAAGGAAGAGCTAACGGCAGGAGGTTGAAGTTACACAAAGTCAGACTAGATTTTGTGGGCAGTTAGCTGCTGGAGCAATCACCATGAGCTGCAGTACACTGCCTGTAATGAGCAGCTTCAGATTCAGAGCTTTTTCCTGCCAGAGAGGCTCCAGTGCAACAAGGAACTGATTCTGGTGAGCCTAAGTAGCGAGTGAGTTCACACTATGGATCAAAGTGGATGGCCACAGTGGTGCTTCCAGGCATTGCCACCATGGATCTACACACAAACCTTCCACAGCTCCCAAATGCTTGTTCACTTCAAGGAGAGTGAGAAGCAGACCCTCCACAAAGAGATGGCAGCACCAGAAGCCTGTAGTATTTTGCCAAACATGGGTTTTGCCCTCATCCTGAATTCCTGTAAGCAGCAGACATTCGCATGGAGGTGAAATGCCTGCCTGACGTCAGGTCTGCTGACAGCCTCCTGCACCAAGACACACAGCACCAGGAACAATAACTGCTCCTGCAATGCTGAGCTGTCTCTCTGCCAGTCGTCACCTCTAACTCTCCAGAGCCAGGCTCAGACTGTGCCTCACTTCCTGATACTCAGTTACATCCTATTGCCTCTGCAGAGTCCAAAGTTCTCCTAAAGAATGAAAACCAGTTAAAGTTAGAAACAGAAACATTATCAAGTTCAGCAGCTGGATCACCTTACCGGTTAAAGCCAGCACAAGAGGCTGCTCTAAGTCTCCTCATGGTCAGCTCAGTCAGGCAGAAGTTTTTGTTCTGCTGAGAAGCAGGCAGTGCCTGCACACAGAGGTGATCAAATGATGTTCCACTCTACGCCGCGATGGCAGCACAATCCTCATAAATAAAGCAACCCACTTTCTTACTTCAAGACAGATCACATAAACAGCACTTGCACCATGTGAACAGAGATTGTAGCATGGTGTGACATGGAGACTATTAATTTCAGGACCTTCTGGAATGTGACATTTCACTACAGTACACTGAGTCCATCTCCTCCCGACAGCATGCGAGCCAACAACTCTTAGTTTTACATCTCCATGGTTCAGCTGCAGTAGCAGAAGCATGTAGCAGGGCTGGATTTCACATTATGGAGAGGTAGCCTCCCATCTAAGTAAAATTTTCAGAAACTCTATTTTACATTCAAGTTTTAACTGTGACCTTCCTGTTCTGCTGCTGCTGCTAACAGTAGCTGGTCGTGGTGCAGCAGGAGAGGAGAGTGTGCTGCTGCCCACACTGCTGACACTACTCAGCTCATGGATGCAAGCCTAACCTGGAGAAACCTATCCCATCAATATGATCAATCATAGAGAGAGGCATTTTAGGAGCAGTGGTTGTCAATCTGAACAGCCTGCTCAGTTGGCCCCAGGTGGTCAGGAGCTCACCACAGGGACCCAAATGCTATAAACCAGACACCAGAACTGCCCTCAAATCAAAACACGTGGTTAAAGGAAATCCAGAAGGAACACAAGCTGGAGCTCCCCATCAATGCCATCACAGATGTTGCCTAAAACAGTGTCATCCAAATCTTCTGAGCCTTTTCTCAACCACAGCCCCTCCAAAGCTTTGGGTTCAGAGTGCTCAGTGAAGGTGTGCTATCTTCTGAGCCTTTTCTCAATCACAGCCCCTCCAAAGCTTTGGGTTCAGAGTGCTCAGTGAAGGTGTGCTGAGTTACAAAGGAGTTCTGGGACAGAGTGGGCACACTCATGGGACACACATTGTTCATCTTTCATGTCAGAATATACACTGCACTGCCACCAACACGTTTTAAAGGGGGTGTCACTTCACTCCAATCTATGGGATGATGATTGCCCCAATTCATCTCCCTGACTCCAGCACATATTAACGTTTAAAATCAGTTCTCAATAGTGGCAATCGCAGTTCACAATTAGGCAGCCCCACACAACAATGCTTTTCTGAGCAGCTCCAGCACAGACCAGCATTACAAAGCACAGACCTTCAGGACAACCCATTTCAACTGAACTATGAGCATGATTCTCTTTTGGCTGCTACTCATTATTGCTCCTATTAAACAGAATTTGTAAATACAGATAAAGAAACCAGCTAAATCTGTACCTTGACCAGACTCTGTGCCTCAATCTAACTTATTCAGAGGAAAACCTTATCATACCCTTATCCATACCTGCAATATCACTAAGATCAGTATTGCAGAATCAGAAGTCTGCCTGAAAAAGAACTCTAAGAAGCAGCATATTATTGGTAGACTTACACTATCATTGACAGCCAAAAGGAAAGGCAGAGGAGGGGACAAAAGCAGAGGAGGGGAGATTTAGATTAGACATTAGAAAGAGGTTCTTCACCATGGGAGTGGTGAGACACTGGAACAGGTTGCCCAGGGAAGCGGTGGAAGCCTCATCCCCGGAAGGTTTCAAGGCCAGGCTGATGTGGCTCTGGGCAACCTGATCTAGTGGGAATTGTCCCTGCCCATGGCAGGGGGGTTGGAACTGGATAATCCTTGAGGTCCCTTCCAACCCTGATAATTCTGTGATTCAAACAAATTTTGTACAATTCTTTTTCTTTCCTTTTTTTTTTTTCCTGTTTTTGGCATCAATTTTATATCTACTTCATAAAAACATCAAAAGAGCCAACTCATGCTCCCATGCATCTGAAACACATCTAAGTCTTACCTCAATAGATTAAGTATCACAGCTGTATTTCTAAGACCTGATGCAAACTCTACCTCCCAAAATAAATCCCAGTAGTGACCAGTAGGATTTGAGTGGCCTTTGGAGAATACAAGAGGATAGGACAACAGCTAAGTGCTCACTCTTCAGATCTGACAAGCAACAATCAGACATTCACTCACTCCCCATCCCCATCAAAGCATACCCAGCAGGTCACAGTCAAGTTGCCACACATTTTTCCATGCTAGAGTTTGGCATATCTGATATTGGACTGTGGAATGCTGAAGCTCAAAACACATTTCAGAAATTTGGAAGAATCTTCCTAGTAAGAATGTGACAAAAAGAACCATGTACAGCGATGCCAAAAGGATTGTCCTCTGCTGTTCTGTCTCTTTTTTCCTGCAGCTGCCACAGGAGGCTGCATAACCAGGAGCCAGCGTAACATGGTGCTCCAGCAGCATGATTATCATTCCAAAAACTTCTCTCCTCTTTAGCATTGCATCCTCATATTAAAAATAACATTCCTGTGCTTAGCCTTCTTATTTTTAGTGTACTAGAAACATAATCTGTGAGCTGTATGTATATTCAATAGCACCATCAAATAAATTATTATTATGGCATGTGTGTGTTTTTTCCCCTCCTTTTCTGATTTATAATGGATTTTAGCATTGTTAAAACTGCAGTTAGTCTGTCTGCAGTCTCATAATTCTCCTCTCAGTCAAATGAAACTACAGTCTTGCAATTTTTAAACCAAATTACTACTAAAATGTGTAGAAACAGGAATTTTAATAAGATTTCTACGTTGCAAACATTTTAGGTCAGAAACGTTTGGAGTCAGTCTCAGAACAGGATTAGCCTCTGCATATTTTCCTTTAATTTTACATAGAAATGAAATAGAGGAGTTCTCATCATAATTAAATTTGAACTATTCAAGATTATGACTGTGGAAGCACTCTACACGCACATCCACACAGATTACTCAAATGTCAGTAGATGCCGCAGCCTACAAACAGAAGATGCCAACCCCGAGGTCTTTACAGTTCTTCAAACCCACACTTCCAGAGAAGCTAAAAGAACAAGCGAGGCAACTGCTTGGCTGAGGAGAAGCTCATCACACAAGCTTCTGCATGGAAGACTCTGTGTTAAGAGGCAAACTGAAAGCATGCTGCGTTTTGATGGATTTGAAGGTATGCTAAATTAATGATAGTGGTCTGACTGATTAGGATAAGCAAGGAAATTGTAGGCCTGGGATTTTTCCTGCATCACTAAGGTCAGTAATAGCTTTGCCATTGATTTAATGAGATGAAGACTAGGCCACTGATGAACAGCAATGAACGGAGACAAGTTGAGTCGAGTGGAAAGAGGGCAAGGGCAGAAGCCTGCATGCAGCAAGGGGATTGGAAGAGAAACTGAGAAGAAAATCAGAAGCAAGCATTACTTGTCACCAATGGCTGCCCTGCAGATAACCAAAACCATTCTTCTATCCTGACTCAGCACTTCTCATGTGCCTTGATGTCAACCTGGTTGAACACAAAAGACCCAGTCTTTCGCCATGCTAAGTACCTGATTATTTGGACATTATTACAGCTCACATGGCTTCATTTCTTTCATTCCAATATCTAATTCCCAGTCTCTTTCTTCTCCCTTAAGTATACATCTTGTACTGAAAACTACAACATCCTAAAGACCAGGTAACTCCTCCTGTCTGACCTCAAATACACAAACACCAAAAATGTTTCACCCATTATAGTTCTAGAAGCTTCAAGGACTGCACCTCCACGATTACCCTTCCTGCTAACATTGCTCAGCACCGGATCCAGATGCTTTTCTCCTGTTTCTGCAAGCTACAAATCAGTCTCCTGTACTGCAGAATGTCACAGAAATGACTGTCAAAATGGAAACACATCAATAAAACCAGGATTAATGCTTCTGCGTCACAATGGACAGAGACTGTACTGTGGCAAAGTTGAAGTGTCTGTTTCTGCAGTTCTCATTATTCAAGTTTCCACTGGCATCAGCAATGAGGAATCAGGTTCTAAGAAAATGTCCACCCCAGCAAGTCACTCATTTGCTTGAATTTAAGCTTCCAGCAAGTCCTGGGCTTTGCCACAGCTAGACTGCATCTGTCTCAAGAAATGGGAGACAATTATCAAAGCACGTGGTTCATGAGATACTCTCCATCCAAAAGGTGCCTCTTAGGCAACTCCTATAAAGTTTGCCTATGGCAAACAATATTCCCCCAAGCTGGGAAGTGCCCCTGTAGGAGAATCCTGCCTAATATGTGATCCACTAGTATCTAATAATAGTTACAGTGCTGAACTATGATCTTCAGCCACAGCAACTTGCACGTTGTGACAAGGAAATAAAGTTCCCTATTATGGAAATCCTATATTGTATTTAATTATGTAATTATATTTTATTGTATTAGTGAGTGGTTGGGCACAGTAGCAACTGCTGGGATTTCTGTAAATTAGGAGCCCAAAATTCATTCTTTCCAACAGCTGATTACTTTTTGTGATTCCACAGGATTTTTTTTCTGAGCAATGGAAATTATTCTATTTTTGGCCTGCTTCTCATAGACTCTCTGCAGCAACAGTGATCCCCTCTCTTGACACCATAATCCACAAGCACACAAAGAATTTCATTTTAGCAGAGTCACTGGGCCAAATTAATCCCCAGCATAAACTCTTATAATTTTATGCAAATGATGTTTACATCTAAGATGAATTTGACCCACGCTGAACTAGCGTGCCTGGGGTTTTGTTTCACTTTGAGAGCAGAGTCAAATGCTCACAGCACTGCAGAGTGCCTGCACTTGACAAAGTACAACATCTCTAAGCATCAAACTCCTACTGAACAAGCTGCTACCACATACCTCCACAGCCTAATGGCAGGCAAGGTGCACACACTTCACAGAATCACAGAAAACAGCCGTTGGAAAAGATCTCCAAGCTCATCCATTCCAACCCTCAACCGAGCACTGAAGGGTCAAGACTGAACCATCTGAGGCTGGCTCAAAACTAAGCTCGAGGTCTGCACACTGCTTGAACATCTGTATGGATGGGGACTCCACCACTGCCCTGTGCAAGCCACTCCAATGTCTGAGAACCCTTTCAGTGAAGGGTGTCTCCTGGCACAGCTTGTAATCATTCCCTTTAGTCTCATTGCTTGCCACCATGGAAAAGAGGTCCGCGCCTCCTCGCTCCAATCTCCCTTCAGGGAGCTGTAGCAAGTGATGAAGTCTCCCTTCAGCCTCCTCTTAGCCAGACTAAACACCCCCTAGCTCCCTCAGACTATGCTCCAGGTTCTTCACCAGCATTGCTCTCCTCTCATTCAGCCTGGGCCAGGTTTTCCACTGCCTGGCTTGAGCTAACACCTACCAGTAGAGATGACAAGGGAATGAAGGCAGAAAGGGGCAGAAACTCCTTGGGGAGCGGCAGAAACTCCTTGGGACCTTACCTGCTGCAAACACAGAGATGCACTACTTGCTCCTTCAGCCAGCAGAGCCATGGCAGAAATGGGAAACTCATTTCAGTCAGAAACGTTTCGGTATCAGGGTGCAAGGAAACACAAAGACATTAGAGCTGTCTGAATCCAGAAAGGAAAATGGGAACTAAAACTGTGCTGCAAAACCTACAATAAACATATGCAGCCCCATTCTATGCTACTGACAGAAATAAAATTCCTCTGACTCAGGGACAAGCACCTGCTTCAGATCTACAGGACAACTACAGAAATATGATTTAATAATAAACATGAATACATCTATACATAGACAAAGCAAAATACTAAATTGGTAAAACTAAGTAAACAGTAAATAATCTTTTATTCATTCTCTTTCTTCGTGCCTTGGCATACAGCCTGTGGTGTTAGCAGGGACTCTAAAAGTGAAAAATGAAATGCAAAATTGCTTATAAAGTATAATATGCAGAGTCCTCCTTACTGCTGAAATTCTTCATGAAGGTGAACAGAAGTAGAGGAATGCAGTGGAAAAGGCAAGAGAAGTCTTTCTTCACAGTAAGAGACACTGCCCAACTGGAGAAGATCATGACCAACATTTTCAGCAGGGAAATGAATAGGACATTCTTGATGCTCAGAAGCTGTGAAATCCTGGCAGCTACTTATGTGCTCCAGTGTGGCTAAAGAAGTTTATTTTCATCATCTACCATCTCTGCTTTAGAGACCTCCCAAACACAGGCACACGTTTTTAATGTGTTCTTCTACATCTGGTGAAAATATGTCCAAGGTTCAAATGCTCTTACAAGTATTTTAATATTAATCACTATTTTTAGAATCACAGAATGGTAAGGTTGGAAGAGACCTCAAAGACCATCTAGTTCCAACTCCCTGCCATAGGCAGGGACACCTCCCACTAGTACAGGTACTTGCCTAGCAAACTCATTTCCAAAAAATGCTATTAATTGTTCTGCTTATCTTCCTTGTCCTTCCTTCTGCTTTGCTTCCTCTGGAGTCAATCTCTCAATACAATTCTTGGCTTCTGCTGACATTTTCACCACCAGCACCTCCACTGAATCACTTGTAGCCTGCTTAATAACCCCATGTTAATCTGGACACACTCTGCCTATCAGATCAATGCAATTCAAGTTAAGGTTGAGCACACTTTTGGTTACATCAATTTAACAATCATTTAAAATAACCAAAAACCAGCTACTTCACATGCTCTAAACCAGATTTTACACAGCCAAAACACACGTTCAGCTCACGTCTGCCTTCAGCCTAGCATTCAGCAAGCAATTCACCTGCTGACATTTATTTTTGTTAAGCAATCTAGCAGTGGGTGCCTGGAGTTGCTTTTCTTTATCTACATGACATGATGGTATAGACAGACATTACTGGATTAGGAAATATTTTATTCCTGAAATGAAGTTAGAGGGTCAGTGTCTAAAATGAATCATTACAGATCTCTACTAGGAGATTAATATTATCTACCAACTGAAAACCACTGATATAAAATATGTAATTATTCTGCAGGATGTGATTACAGTATATTCTTCACATCACTTATTTCAGCTCTGTAAGTGCTACCAACGTTTTTCCAAACTAAGAACTCCTAAAAGAGGTACCTAAACCAGAAAATACACTACAAGAAGCAAACTCATAATGTGATTTCACTGGAGATTTTCCATCTAGAGAGTTCTGGTGTGGAAAATAGGGAAGCAAGTAGGGCTTTGTTTAAAACTCTGTGATTAAAACAAACAGGGGAAAAAAAAGTAGGTAAAAAAAAAAAAAAACAAAACACCTCAGTATTCCTTTAAAGCAAAGCAAAAGGGTAGTTTCTCTACATAAAAATCATAAATAAGCATTACCAGGAAGAAGAAAAAATACTAAATTACATGTGACAAGCCTGGCTATAACCATATTTTGACATCATCATTTCAATTAAATGGTCCCACTAACTCTAAAAGGCATCTTAAATGGTAATAAGGGGCATAATTTATGTCAAGCAGACAAGAATCCCAATGGGAAGGATATGGAGCCTGACTACCTCTTGAAGTGCATTGACTGTGGACAGGCACTACTGATACCATTTAGATGCTCTAAGTCAGCATGGCTTACTCTGCTATCTCATTACTAACATGTGATAGACATGCAAAGAAAGATGTGAGATCAGCTGTTTCTATCTCGTGCCTCAGCCCCTTCACTCAAACCTCTGAACAGATTTATTATTTACTTGCCTGTTAATAAAACCAGCAGCTTTACCAGCCTCTACTTTTCCCCCCAGTTTTTGAACTCCACCGAGATTTGGAGGCAATTAACATTCACCAGTAACAGAGCAATCAGCACGGGGATATCTAATGGGACTGGACAGAATCCAAAAACAGGTATTAGGATAATAGTGAGTCACTGACATAAGGTTATGATGTTAATTTTGGAGGGGAGAGCAAGAGTGAGCTTTCAATAGCAGTGTCTGTGATTGCTGTCACATTAACGTAACGTTCTTTTCTATACGGCTGTCTCCTGAATCCAAAACGTGTTCAAAACCCAAAGCAGCTGACAAGACTCAGAATTAACTCTCTAGTGCCTGTTGCTAAAAAGCCTGCCCAACCAAACCAAGTTTTTGAATGCTTTTCTTCAACAAACAAATAAAAATCATCATTTTTAAATGCCAAGAATTGTCAGCGTTTCTGCGTGGTACACTCCAGAGATCCACTTAATCCAAGTAGCTTTAGATTAAAAAGCAAAGGGATACTCCTGGAAGCAGCAGCCATATGATGCAGTTTGTATCTCATAAAGGGCTTAGGGACCCCCAGTTAGGCATCACAAGGCACACATTTTTAGAAAGCTGGTCCCAAAAGGGAATCTGAAACGCGGAAGTAGACACATGGGCCCCAAGGGCATACAGAAGCCAAACTGAGGAGTGCACTGGAGTGTGAGAAACCTCAAAAGACTCATATTGAGTCACACAGCCAAAGAGGAAAGCTTACTGCTGAGCATATTCAAAGTCTTGTCCCCTTCCAAAATTCCCTGAGACAGGGCATCAGGTGGTTGCGTCAGTCCACAGCCCAGAACTCTCTCCTGAGCTTCAGTGCCTGCTTCTACTCTCTAAAAGTAGCAGCAGATCCATACAGGATTATCTAGCAGAGATGCTGTCAGCAGCTGTTACACCATTCACCAGTGGTTATGGCAACAGAAAGGTGGGACACCTGGATGCAAATCTCTTCCCAGTCTGAGAGCTCAGATTCAAGCACGTGTCTTCTATGAGAGCATCATCACCAACAGGCCACAGGTGACACTTGGTGATGGATGAGTACTTTTCTTTGGAAGCTATGTCACTGGGGAGCTAGGCACTCAGGATTTGGAATGCCAAGAACAGTAATACAAATGATAGACTAATTTTGTATCACCATGATTAGAGTAAGGGGCATTTCAGGTCTTCCAGGTGGACAGTGTGAGGATTAAGAGACCTTGCAGAGGCACGCAGACCTACGCATCCAGGTCCAATCCAACCGAATACATTTCACAGATCTTAAGAGACAAAACCAAGAGGCTACAAACAGCAGTATTAAACAGAACTGTTATTTTTCACAGATTAGTAGGTCTCAGAAAAAGGCACTGTACAAATGCAGCCTCTTCTGCAAACATATGGCATTTGCTATCAGCACCATATGCAGTTTCTGTACTTAGTGAAAGAGCATCCACTCTCGTAACATGTATGCTGTATTTATTAAGTTATGCTGTGCCTTCCATAAACATCCACCAGTTTTACAATGTTATGTTCTCTAAACAAAAGCCACTAGAATTTGCCAAGTAAAAGCTAATAAAAGCACAGAAAGGATCTCAGTGTTTGGTTTATAGGGTTCATTTCACTTCATCCTGCATCCAAATGCAGACATCAGGGGTGGAACACACCAGACATTTCACGTTGCCAGCAAAGCAAGAACAGCATATATAAACTAACTAAAATGACAAAAATATTTAGCTTCTCACCATGAAAGGCTGGCACAATAGCATATAAAACATAAGGATTACACAGCTTTACCCTCCTAGTCTGAAGGATTATTTGAAAAATTAAAGGCATCTACATGGCATTAGACACGCTTCCAACTGAAGCTGTCCATACTGTGACAAAGGCTGAACATGCAGCCAGGGCACTGAAGGACCAGACTCCTAATGCTAAGTGAGAGTAGGAATTAAAACTTGGTTTGAGGAGTCGTGTTTTTCTGGTGACCTACACTGCAGGAGGTCCCTGCCTGTCTGAGGACAGCCCATTTCTGCCTTACAGACATATCCATTCTCATTTCCCAGCATGGGTGAATCCCTCTGCTTCCTCTCCAGCTGTGCCACCTCTTCTGCTCTTGTTGAAACTCAAGAAACTGCCAGCCAGAATGGTTCATTCTTTACATGGAGACATTTACTGATTAACAAATACCCAATCTTACTTACTGGTAGGTTTTGAAGACCTCATCAGTCTTGCAGTATCCCCCAGCACTGTGCTTGTAGAAACACTGAAATAACTTAGGCAGATGCAAGAAGCTGAAGTTGTGCTGGGGACCCTTATGTAAGCAAGAAGGCACCTTTTAGTTCCCACAGTATCCTGCATCCTACTGGTTAAGACAGTGTGCTCTAGGTCAGACCCAAAATGGACATTTCACACCTCTCGAGACAATTTTCATCACCTCATCTGTATCTTGCTTCCCTCACTACCTGTGTCCTTTCTTAACTGAGACTTGAGCAAGAGAAACTGCTCAGTTCCTCATTTATTTTCCACTGTTATTCCTATCTCTTTACTGACCTGCATATCATCCAAAGTTGGGGTTTAGTATTTCATGAGTCTCTGTTCCTTCCATCTCCAAAAGGGCATTTCTATACTTGGAATCATTCTTGAATAGCTCTGTTTGCAGCCACTCTTATGCACAAAACATGGCATTTCAACATAAATTATTCAAGAAGTGTCCAGAAAATACTGACTATTGTCAGCCTTGGGGGGGAAAAAGTCACTTTAAATATATGCTGCCTTAATGCCCTTCCACTGGCATCTGCTGCTGGTCTGAGACATGGTACTAGGTTATAGACACCTCTGATTTGCAGCACTGGCTTTATGTGCTTACATTAATCTCAACTGCTAGCTTACCCAATACCGTGTCCTGAGCAGAGGCTCAGGCTGCTCTTAGCAGGGCTATCGCACAGGCTGCTTCCACAGCTCTGGAGGGGAAAAATGCCATTTGTATTTCCTTTGCACGGTAAAAGGTAAAATAACTACTCACTACCTATTTCTCTCTCTGCTGCAACAGTTAAATATTTTTCTCCTACAGCCACAGGACTAGAAGATTAAAGAGCTAAGTGCAGTCATCCGTTTCTTCAGCACGGTCCCGCCACACGTCTCAATCGCTGGCTTCCCCCAAAGCCACAGTGGTAGAGATTAAAGTGCTTCTGGCCCATGGTAATCCAATCAGAGCTAGAAGGGCTTTAATATCTGCCATTCTATAGACAAACATTTTGGCAAAATGCCTTCCTTACGCTATTCTGAACTCCACCTGGGCTGCGCTCTCACTTTGACAAGGGCTGGGGTTGTGCAGGATTATCAGCCCACCCAGAAGGGGGACAATTCCTGCCTTTTCCCTGGGATTAGAAAACACCTAACTGCATATCCTGCCACACAGACAATAAACTACTCCCAAGTTGTATACTGGGAAGCAATGCAGATTCTCTGGACAAAAGAAGATGGAGAGAGTGCACTTTGTGCTCTAACTTGGGGAAAAGGGGATTTTATTGTTCCCAGTCTCAAAGGATTCAGTGTTTAGATCAATCATCCCCTCCCAAAGCAAGCAAGGAAACCTCCATAACCCAGCCATGGAGAGGGAGCCCATTTTTTAAAAAGGAGGTGACAGCCAATTGAAATTCTGGAGCAAAGGCAAGTCTCTCCAGCCCAGGGAATTTGCATTGCGCCCACAGGCTAGCACAAGACTGTTCAAATTCTGCCCTGTCATACAGATAGGATATGGCATGATCTTCCTTGAAATGTTAGATTTATGTACATCTGTTTGTGTCAACCACATTACTTATAAGCACTGAAGGAAATTTTAACCAGAAAGGCTGACACAGTCATCCTGGAAAAGAAATGTTTTTAAATAAAAAGAGTTGTGGGGTTTTTTTTCCTGGGAGCAGGTTCTGCAGCATGGGCAGTTCCAGACTTTTTTGGGGGGAAGGTGGGAATCACTGATGGGTTTTCACTATCACCTTAATAATCAGGTATCATCACCATCATCACTCCCTTGGACTTATGCCAGCTAGGTGAATAGGAAGGGATCATCATGCCTGCCCCTCTGTACAAAGAGAATGACTGAGCTAGCCTGTGCTTTTCATTAAGGAGTAGAAGTGAAAATCTGGGGAGGGAATCAATAGGGGAAAAGGGGGAAAAAAACCAACTAAAAAGAAATAAGAGATGAAGGAATATTATTCTAAAGTCAGTGTGTAAATCTTTAGCTGTACAACTCCCACTTGCATTAAAGGGATTTGCACAGCTAAAACCTCATGCATCAAGTTGACAATACAGCCATAAAGATGTGAAATCTGAAGGGGGGTTTTGTTATGGTTTGGGATTTCTTAAATTTATTTATTCGGAAAAGAGGTTTTTAAGTTTTTATAACAAAAGGTGAAAGTATGAACAGCAAAATGATGCCATTAAGCCCACACAGCCAGGGCCAGGGCACCTAGAAGGATGTTTCCATTTGGCAGCCAGGCACATGTCCCACCTGCTCTCTGATAATGGGCCCTTTGTAACACTTGGGCTAAATCTACAAGACTAACCAGGGGTGAATATGTTGCCATATCTTATCAACATCGAGAAATATCTGAGGGGTCAGTATCAAGGTGAAGGTTCCAGCCCCCTTCCCATAGTGCCCAGTGGTAGGACAACGAACAACAGCTAGAACACAGGAAGTTCCATCTCAACATGAGACGCTTCATGGTGAGGGTGATGGAACACTGGAACAGGCTGCCCAGGCAGCTTGTGGAGTCCCCTCCTGTGTGGAGACTTGCAAAAGCCACCCAGATGCATTCCCATGCAGCCTGCCCTGGGTGATTCTGCTTTGGCAAGGGGGCTGGACTCAATGATTTCTGCAGCTCCCTCCCAACCCCTGACAGCAGAATCATGGAATTGTCAGGGCTAGAAGGGATCTCAAGGATCATCTAGCTTCAACCCCCCTGCCATGGGCAGGGACACCTCACAGACACCTCCACAGCCTCATCCAGCCTGGCCTTAAACACATCCAGGGATGAGGCTTTCACCAGCTCCCTGGGCCACCCCTTCCAGGTTCTCACCACCCTCATCCTGAAGAACTTCTTCCTAACATCCAGTCTGAATCTACCCACTTCTAACTTTATCCCACTCCCCCCTGCCCTATCCCTACCTGACATCCTAAAAAGTCCCTCCCCAGCTTTTTTGTATCCCACTTCAGATACTGGAAGGCTACAATAAGGTTTCCTCAGAGTCTTCTCTTCTTCAGACTGAACAGCCCCAACTGTCTCAGCCTATCCTCATAGGAGAGAAGCTCCAGCCCTCTGATCATCCTTGTAGCCCTTCTCTGGACATGTTCCAACACATCCAGATCTTGTAATATAATCACCATTCTTTGATTCTGTGACTGATACAAGACTTTCACTCTTACCTTCCATGGCATCAGTGAACCAATATTGCTTGCCAAACTTTCAGCAATAATTTGCTCTAATCAATAACTTCCTTGTACCATATTCCTTGGCACCCATTGCCATTTTTATCTCCATGACTTACAGGATGCAGTTTACTTTAAAAAAGAACAGTAACATTTACTATCATGATAAAGAGCTTATTGACAATGAGGATTTTTCCACCCGAGTCAATAAAAACACAAATTACTCTTTAAAAATTAGAAGTTCAAAGGATTTGTTTAAGAAGCAAAAACTGTAATAGAAATTTATCAAGGCTAAATAAGCAATAAATAAGATGGTATGAAAACTGTCAGAGCAACTTAGCATCCCCATTCTATTTGTGCTTCATTTTATTAGCTAATCAAAGTGTCATATTATTTCTACTGGCATCTATTTACTGCCATGTAATTTTGATAAGGGCACCATCTGTATTTATAAAAGCATTATCTTAATAGCTGTCTAGCAATCTACAAACACAGGTGATATTTAACTTTTCTAAGGGGATCAATTTTAACCCAGGCAAAAGGACTGATAAAAGTCAATATGCTCTGTTCACACACCAAGGGCCCTGTTTGGATCTCCCCCTGCCACGTGCCGGCACGCAGCAGCCTTCCACTCAAACCAAGGAAGGAGGTGAATTTGTTTGACACGCTCTGTGCTCCTCTTTGCTTTATTAAGATGTACAGCCATGAGTTTTGTTTAGCAGGGCTTAGAGCTGCCCAGATTTTAAATCCCACACGTACATGCAAAAAAAAGAAATTGTCACCAAAACCCTATTTTTGCAGGCAAGAAGCAACAGCCCTAATTCACATTCTCTATGACTCTGCATTTCCCCCCCTTTTAGGATTCCCTAGATAATTTAAGGTTGTTGTATATATATATACAATGCCTTCTCAGATGCCTTCTTCTTCTGGCACCAAATTCTCACACTTGACAGCACAGCAGCCCAACTCCAGCAAAGGAAGCTGAGGTAACTTAGAATCATAGAATGGTTTAGTGGGAAGGGACTTCAAAGTTCATTTAGTCCCAATCCCCTGCCATAGGCAGGGACACCTCCCACTAGCACAGGGCACTCAAGGTCTCAACCAGCCTGGCCCTGAACGCCTCCAGGGAGGGAGCAGCCACAACCTACCTCCCTGGGCAACCTGTGCCAGTGTCTCACCACCCTCACTGTAAAGAACTTTTTTCCTAACATCCAGTTTAAATCTTTCCTCTGCCAGTTTAACTTCTAACTAGAGCTTGCACTAGGGTTTACTCCCATGGCATAGGTGATACCACTGCAATTCCCTCCTTCCAGAACAATAGCCAGACCTCAGCTTCCCAATGCTGTGCTCAAGCTTTCACATAACAGTACCATCACAACTTGGAAGAAGCAATGCTCAGTATTTTGTGCTTTGGGTCATCTCAGAGTAAAGTATGAGTCATGTTGTGGGTCACCATGAGCAGCTCCAGTACCCTCCTCCTCACCCTGACTCTTTCTGCCATCACACAAGGCCAGCTCCCCAGCTGCTTAGCTCCACACAGCACCCAGGGATACCAGCTGCAGGCTCACAGCTCGTTTGGCACCTTGCTGCCAAGGCATTGCCAGCATTACAGCTCAAAATTCCCTTTGAACATCTCTTTTAAAAGACTTGGAGCTACAAGCAGCCTTTTTACACAGCCACTGAAGCAAAGACTTTCTCAAATGCTTATGAAGGACAAAGCACCTCAACTCTGAAACCTTACATGAGACTTAGCCACAGAAGACTCCTTGGATTTTGGTCATTTAATTCTATATCTAACTGGGGCCTGACATGATGGAAAAATAAGAATTACTGCAGGATTAAATCCTTTGGGATCTCAAATAAACACATTGTCTAAATTCATGGCTGGTAGGAAAAGAGTGGGAAAATGCAGTCCATCATCCACTATATGACAAATACATGTCAGCCATTCCTAGACTGATCTTAGTACAATCATTTTTAATACATCTCAGTGTTAATTGCCATCTCCTATTTGACATAATAATTATACATAACTGAATAACTATAAAATTGCTGCCTTATATTGCAAATTAGTAATTATGGCAGTAAACATTAACAACATGCCATATATAAAATAGTGATTTGTATAATGAATTGAATTAAGAATAATTACAATGTGTGATAATTAGAACCATGCAAACATTCGTTATCTGTTAGGTGGATTTCTAATTTTTTTTTCCCCCCACTTAGATTGTCCTTCTAGAGGTTGAGATCACTACCCAAAAAGTTTTTTAAATTGTAACTCTAAGGCTTTTTTTTTTTTCATAATCCAAGAGGAAACAAGGACAAGGGAAGAGTCCTTATTGAGCCTAAATAGAGGTTTGAAGGCAATGCTCGTACACAGGGCTATCCAACCAGGGCCAGGAAAATAAATGTTTTATTTCCCCAAGCAAAGAGGAATCCTCTCCTTGCCCAATCTGTAGAAGAAGCCATTACTCTTACAGCTCCTAAGTTTGTAACCACAATTAGTCATCACATCAGCAACCGCAGCAACCTCAAAGACACCTTCTCACCACTGTGACTTCTCAGGACTTCTGTGGAGCAAAGCTAGTTGGAAGGGGCTCCTAAATGTCCACCTCAGGCTGCAGCTAGCTTGTTGCAAGCCTTCCTGTGGCAGGACTTGGGTGAGTAATGATGGGTGTCCACCTCAGACTCAGCCTCTCTTCCCAGGCTCTGCACTTTTTTCTCTAGTATGTGTCCCCCTCGCTATGGAAAGACCTCTTTCTCTTTGGTACCATCACACCATCTCCAGACCTCTTTCTCTTGGGTACCATGACACCATCTCCAGACCTCTTTCTCTTGGGTACCATCACACCATCTCCAGACCTCTTTCTCTTTGGTACCATCACACCATCTCCAGATCTCTTTCTCTTGGGTACCATCACACCATCTCCAGACCTCTTTCTCTTGGGTACAATCACACCATCTCCAGACCTCTTTCTCTTTGGTACCATCACACCATTTCCAAACACAAGTGTCTAACTTCAGAGTTAGAAAAATCCTTCTCGTAGATTTCAGCTTTAGGTTTGGTAAAATGGTAACAAGGAAGAACTGGAAGGGAATATATAGAAGTTGGGTTAAAGTCAGAAATTCACACTCAGCACAACCTTTGACTGATGAGGCTAACATTGAATACTGATAGGTACTGACACTCTGATTGCCTCCTACGTGATGCTTGCAGCCTTTTGTGATTTATTTGTTGTAGTATTGCTGGGCAGAATTTGAGGATGGAGTGGCACAGGGTGTAAGTTTTGACATTTGTTTTGCAGTTTATTAGACAAAGGTCTTCACTCAGGGAAGAAATTGGAAGGTGGTGTCAGTCCAGTGTTTAGAAGAACTTTAATTATTTTTTAAATTAATTTATATGAATATATTATACCATTAAAACTGTAATGATGATTTACAGTCCAGACTGAGGACTGGTACAAACTCTGTTGGAATTTGTTTCTGACATAGGGCAGTAGTGAGAGCTCAGGAGTGCTAAAATTATATCTCTCCAGGGAGGATATGAAATAAAAGCCTGATAAAGTCCACGAATTGGAGAGTCTAACTAAAATAGCAAATCTCGCTTTTATATGAAATTTCAATTGGCTAGAAAATAAAATAAAATAGGCTGCCTTCAAATTAGCAGAGGAGGCTATTCAAAGGTCTTTAGATTTATGGCTCACGTGAAAAGGAGAAAGCAACTAATATGCTGACACATCTGCTTGCAGAGAGGTCCCCACCCCATCCCATTTGGATTTGCTCAGAGGTATGTGTGGGATATCATGTTTTATGATGGTTTTATCATGTTTTATCATAGCTTTGGGACATTTAGGTGGAGTGATCCCCTGTGTGCCCAGCACTGAATTAAAGAAATGTCTGCTCCCTAACACCTCATTGGTCTGATGAAGTTTTTTGGCCTTACTGAGTAACAGGATCTTTGTCCTCTTCTCTTCATCTCCTCCTAGCCTTGCTTTTGCGGTGCTATAGGAGCCCTAATGGAGAGGAGGGGTTTGAGATATGAAAGTTGGTGTAGTGTGCAAGCAAAGAACAAATTAGGTTGCTAAAAGGATGTGATAACCCTACATTTATCTGCTAAAGAACAGCTTCAATATTAGTGCAAGACTGGAGCACTAATCAGAAAACAGTCCAGACACATTATCAGCAACAGAGCAGTGAAAGGGGACAGCCCCTTTATGAAATTGTTTTCTTTGATAAAGGGAGTTTCTTAGTGCTGTAAATCTAACTCACATGAGTGATCACATAGCCACAGGTACAACACCCATTATTAACTAACTAAAGAGTATGCACCAAATCAATTAAAAACAATCTTTAAAAGAAGGTACATAATTTAATTGTACCTAGGTACAGCTCTGCTCTAATTTATCTCCTGGCCACTTGCAAGGGATTTTACTTAGATGTTTAATCTAACATTCATTGCAAAGGGTAATTCTCATGAAATTGCTATGGCATCTCCTGTATCACTTAATGCAAATGCTTCGGTGCCTCGGCAATGGAGAGGAGCTTTTTCAATAAAGACACACATCAAAGTGCAGAATGAAGAGCTCTCTTTGTTCAAGTTGTTTCAAAAGCAGTAAAATGTTTCACAGTAACGAGACGTTCAGACTCTAACCATCAGCTACATTTAGATGACAAATCCCATTCCAAATAGCGGATGTGCATCGCGTGGCCACCGCACGACACCCAATGTGAGCTCCAGACATGTTTTGCATATAAAGGCATACCCAGGCTCATGAACTTGCACAGAAACACTAGACTGGAGCATGCCTGCATTAGCAACTGATGGGCAGCATTGAGATACAGCTCTGACTTTTTTAACGAAACAAACATCTTCGTTCTTGGTTCCTAAATTCAGATTTAAGGCACTTAAGTAAGTGGCCCAGGTATTAAAGGTCACGTATCTGGCAGCATCCATTAACCTTCCTATTTGTGCTATGTGCATAGCAGAGCTTAGGACTTAGATTCCGGAACTCAGATTCCAGAACATAGATTCCGGAACTCAGATTCCAGAACTCAAATTCCGGAACTCAAATTCCGGAACTCAAATTCCGGAACTCAGATTTTAGCAGGTAGCAAAGCAAAAAACCTATGTACCACACAGGAGCAGGAGGTAAGATTTTTCACCTATCTATAAAATCATGGTGGTTGTCCAACAAGAGGGGAATTGCTTCCTGGTGAACAAAGTTCAATCGCAAAAGTCAAGGTCCAAGCTGCAGAAAAGGCCCTCACAGCCTGGAATACCTCTAAGAGCTCACAGTGTAAGGTGCTCATTTCTGGACAGTGGGCAGATGAAATGAGAAGGACCTGCACAGTAAAATGCCAAGCCTAAGCCTGCTCTCATTCCTATTTCAAAACCCCCTAAGCCATCTCAGACCAGCATTACTCCCAATTTAGGTCACTTTTGCTGCTTGGTACCACATGCTCCCTCTGGGAATGAAGTAAGCTGGGGCTGGTAGCTCCCAAGGCTATGGGATACGTGCAACTGACTATAGCTGGGGACAAAACCACAGGTAGCTACATCACAGTCTGCTCTTGCTGGGGAAGAACACAATATTTTGCAGGAAACAAGTACTTGTCCATTATTACCTGCTGTTCAAACAGGTGAAGGGAGGAGGTCTCTTAAATAATGACCAGCTCTGCACAGACCTCCCCTTTGAGCTGCTGCAGCAGGGGTTTGGAGGAGGCAAAGAAGAAGGGGAGAAGGGGCACAAACACCACCATCAGTGCTGGGTCTTGAATCGCCTCATTGCAGCCCTTATGGAAGACTGAAACAGCACCTCAGTGACAGGTAGCAGAGAGGGTTTGAGGGAATCTTGCTGATACCTGCACATATATTTTCTCCATCTGCCAATTTTCTCTGGAGAAGAAGATAATCTGTTCCCTTACTCTGGTGCTCCTCATTATTAAAAGCCACTGAGGCAGTTTTTGTTTGGCTTGATTTTAATTAAGACTTCTACCAATGCTGTTGTCCATCATCTCAGAGAATGGCTCAGGAGGACATCGACTTCCTTATGTTATTTTTCCCCTTTACTCTTACGCTGAATATCTGAAACATCACAGTGGGGATGGATTCCCATATTTACAGAATACTTATGTAAGCAGCTATTAATCTTTTTACATAGAAGCTCTCTTTTCAGGTTACCATTACCATCCATCTGACTAGTAAATGCACTTACAAATGTGCACACCTTCACATCCCTCTCAACAACATGGTGTCACTGCGCTTGCTAATCCCGACACAATTATTCAGGACCAGCACTGTGAATCTGTGTTTCCCTCCTTGACACATAGAACTCTGCACCTGTGTGCTGGTTTGAAGCTAACTGGAAGATTTTAAATGACAGAAATTAGATTATTGGCTGTGAAAAGAAAACAATATGATGCCTATTTAACTCATAGGTTTTGCTTAGGCATATAAAAGCAAAGACACAAACATAGATAAGACAGTCTCTCCCTGGTTTCTGCAGTATTAACTCTTCTGCTTGACCCTGCACATTTTCCAACTAATCATTCTGCTTCTAACACCTCTTGCCAACCTTTTCCAGATCACTTTGCACGTAAGAGAGATTCTGAGATAAGGCAGGGGGTGGAAAGAAGATGGAAGGGTGGTTAGGAGCCCCTCGGGCAGCCTGGCTGCTGGGAGGGGTTTTTTTTTTCTATATTACTCTATATAGTTGTAAATACCTGTGATATATATATATTCTTTATTTTAATATATAATATATATATTTATATACTATATATTTTTATATATATTATATGTGTGTGTGTATACATATGTGTGTGTGTGTATATATGTGTGTGTGTGTGTGTATATATGTGTGTGTGTATATGTGTATATGTGTGTGTGTGTATATGTGTATATGTGTGTGTGTGTATATGTGTGTGTGTATGTGTGTGTGTGTATATGTGTGTGTGTATGTGTGTGTGTGTATATGTGTGTGTGTATGTGTGTGTGTGTGTATGTGTGTGTGTATATATACATATATATATATATGTGTGTGTATGCTTGCAGATTGTGCCAGGCTGTGAATATAAAGATTCATTCTTTAATTTCCAGCTGGTTGAGTCTAGTCTGGGTGAGCTCTTGGGGTGTGGCTGGATGACACCCAGAACCACTACAACATATTAGCCAACCTTGGGGTTTTTTTAATCTACAAAAAGGTTTGTTGTTTTGTTTGTTTTTTTTCACTCTCCTGACTTGAAATGAAATGCTTATATTACAGGGAATATTGGAATATGTTAGTCTGTTTGGGGAAAGATAAAAAAAACCCAAACCCTCCAAAAGACCCTTACACAAACTCATGATCTAAATACTGCCCTACCAGAGAAAAGACATTTATGGCCATGTTTGCATAGTCCAAGCACCAACACATCAGTAATTTGAAATCATTACCAACCTTTAGTTTGTACAATGGAGTAAGGAAAAAATGTTAATTTAAATATCTTTCCACACAGAAAAACTCTACTGACATCAGCATATTACCAAAACCAATTTTCTTACATCAACTCACATCTTCCCCTAATTCTGTAGCATAGCTCTTGGGAGTTGCTACAAGGTCTGTGTAAACTGAAAATCTAAATAACATTATGACGCCTGTTACTGAACTAATTTATAATCTAATACCCTAGTTGAATTTAATATCCTACTTAGTTATTCAAGCAAAATATCTGGAAAAGATGTGTCACATCATAATGCAGTTGTTATGAAAATGGCAAAAAGAAAGGGGAACTCTAAGTACGCGTAACAATAATCGGTAGGGACAGGTACAGGCAGGAGTTGTTGCCTGCTCATCACAGGAACAAAAGCTACATTGCCTCAGTAATTGGACTATTTGTTTCAGAATTCAATTATTGACGAATCTCGTATTTTACACCAGATCTGCAAGCTGCAAATGTTGCTTCTATTAATGCTATTAGCTCCACAGCACAGCAGCACATAACCAGTGGACAAGCTGCTGCCTCCTTATCAGCCACCTTTAACAATTCCTTTTTTTTTTTTTTTTTAACTGGATGGAAGAACTGAGCTTTATATAAGCAGTGTTTGTGAACATGTGTGTCCAACATAAACACAGTCACAACATGCATCATAATTTTCAAGTTAATGAAAACAGACTACGTCAGCAAGTATCGCATTTACCTCTTAATTTGCCTTTTCTAAGCCCTTCCGAGTGAATGTATCTCTCAAGTATAGTTTTGTAAAAATATTTAGGATCACAGCAGGAGAGAAAAACAAATACACTAAAATCATTCACAAAACATTTTGCTATTGAAGTGTCACTGCTGGATAAGCCCTGTTAGCTATTCTGGCAGAAACAGCATTTTATAAAAACTTAGTAGACCTGAATAGCATATTTATATGGCAGAGCTGAATGCCCAGGGAAAGGACAGCATCCATTTTTAGCCAACTTAATATCCACTGTGGAGGGCTGCATAAATCACCTTACACTAAATGCATAACCTTATTGCTTGGCCTGAGATGTGCTGCAGTCCAAGCTTTCAGCCTCCACCTAGCATTCAGCAGACCAGAGACAGACACTGACCACCATGTTCTGGTGACTGCCAGAGTCACATAAACAGCATCAATGGCACACACACTAACAACAACAAAAATATGTATATGTATAAAACCATATATAGATAGATATAGGTAGATACCTGTGTAGACAGATAGATGTATATATATATCTACATATCTCTCTATACATAGATAGATAGATAGATAGATAGATATCCCATACAGATAGATAGATACACACTGGTTTAACACTGTTGAACAGTCAAATTCCTTCCCTTAGACACCCAACACACTCTGGCTGAAAAGTTGTACCGAGGCTGCTATGCAAATGTTGAACCTGAACCTTGTTCAGCCAATTTGTTTCAGTGTGTGCTTAGCTGCACCCCGTTACAGAGTGGGTGAAACTCCCCTGTTTGGAAGTCCAGGTGACAAAAGCAGAAGCTGGTGAACCCTGCTACCCCTCATGATGTCACAGTGTTTGGGGGCACAGGATATGCCTGGTTGAGGTTAGCAATCACACCTTACTTGCGGTTGTACTTATGCTAAAACTCTCAGAAGATGAAAGGCTGCTGTCCAAGTCACAGAGTGACAATTAGATAATTCCTCCTCCATTTGCTGCATAAACCTGCAGTTCCTTATTCAGAAACATACACTGCACAGAATCACTGACAAGATAGATGCTGACTTCTATTCCCTATAAATATGTCCCTAAAGTTTCCTTATAAAACTATCATTACCTTCCTTCAGGAGGTCAAAGCCTTGGCAAGTACTTGCCCTCCTATGATGTTCCTTCACATCCTCCCATCCTTTAGGGGCTGCTCCTTAAGGCCACAAGCTCCATGCAGCTGCCACCCTGAAGCCAAGAAAGCACACAGGCCCATGGCAGTGGGAGTGCTCCTCTGCCACTCCTGTGCTGGCACATACAGCAGGTTTTGTGTTAGCTAAGAAAAGAAACAGAAGGCCAAAAGCCAGAGTCTCCAGGATCACAGCGATCAAACAATGGTGGCATGGACAAGGCTGCAAAGAAGTGCAAGAGTCACCAGCACTACTGTTCTGCTCTAATTACCCTGGAGTACTCTCCCCCCTGGAAAAGCTGGAGTCTGCCAGCCTCATCCTCTTCCCCTGTCTCCTGTTCTGCTTCAGGGACAGAAAGGCAAAAAAGAAATGTTAGTCTAAATCCAACCAGGAAAGCTGCAGAACACTGACAATGCAGGGCTCTGCAACCCTACCATCCCTCAGGGATGCAAAGTTCCAACAGAAGCCATTCCAAGCTTACAACCCAAAGCCCATTTCTAGATACCTGACTAATCTAGCCGCTTCACTTACTCTAAAAATACATGGGTGGGGGGAGGAATCACAAAATGAAATTAACTTCCCTTATACTTTTTTAAAAACCAACACCATGCATGTACTCCATTTGAGTCCAGTTAGCCATACAAAACTTGATGTAAAAATCTATTTCCACGAGCCCTATAAAAATAACTCTCACATTACTCAGTTCCTAGACACTCTAGAGAAGTGCCAAGCACATCTGGGGATATGGAGGTGAGGGTGGGAGGGAAGCCTTTTGTTTGTTTGATTTGGGTTTCTTTACCATCTTTCTGCTGTTTGCGTTTCTGAAGACTACCAGGGCAGAAGCAGTCCCCAGCACACATTAAATCCCCGTAAGCTGCCTTTAGGCAACTTTAACTTCTTTTTCACCACAGGTACTGCACAGGAGGGACTCATAAAATGGAAGATCCCCAGCTCTTGGTTCTTCAGGCAAGCAATAAAGTTCCCCCGGTCGTGCGCAGCATGAAGGTTCCTCTTCTTTCTTTCAACAAAAGGCTAAAACCTGTCTGCATTTTTCTCCACTGATCCTTCACTAGGGGAAATTATTTTGGAGAGCAGCAAGGCCAGCTGCTCTTAATTATAAATCAGGTCTCCAGCATATGTGCACAGCACATAGGGCCACTCTAGCAGTCGGGAAGATAAAGCTGTACATGCAAGCCAGCCCTCCGAGGAGCAAGCAGCGGTGTCCGAGTCGAAGCCAAGTGACTCTGCACCCACAGAGCCACCCCTGAGCAGCTCAGCTCCTGCACCCTTCTCAGCCCTGCCACATGAGAAAAGCTAGAGCTGCTGGAGGATAGTGCTGGAAGCCTTCACTGCTTTACCATCCACCTCCTTGCCAGCTTTCCCTCATTTGGTTTTAAGATGCTCATTAACAGCCAGATTTGCCAGGGCTTTTCTTTGAAGTAAAAGCAAACAAGCAAATATGGCCCAAGGGCCAAATGCATCCCATAAAGTGCTACACTATGGCCTGAGGCCACTCTCTCCTGCTATCTCTCATTCTCTTTCAAATATTTAAAGACTGCAAAAAGACAGGGACCTCAGGAGAACACCTTGCCCAATCCCTTGCACCAAATTATCAATGACAGCATTATTTCAAGAGAGAAGCAGCCAGTTAGAACCAAGTCTTGGTTTCTCATCAATGAGTGCCTCAAGAACTTTCCAGTCATGGTCTGGACACCAATCAATCAGACTGATTTACAATAAGTAGTGCTGAGGGCCAAGGAACTCCCACTAAAGCTAATGGATTGCCTCAAAATCCTATTATACCTTTAGATTTTTAGATGTGGACTTAGAAAAGAACTCAGTCAATGAGTTTGGGTTCACAGCTCAAATTCTTTCCTTTTTTTTTTTGTTTTTGTCCTTTTGGCTTTAGGAATGTTTTCACTCCTTTTACTTTTCTCTCCCCCCCAATGGCTGATTAGTTTGAAAATTCACATCATTTTTAGGAGGAAGATTTATGATCCTATCTACTGTGCTCTGGTACACCTGCATCTAAGTTGCAAATAACAAGCAGGTATGCTTATTACACTCTTTATGTCTCAGGGGCTTTTTTGCTCCTTTTGCCTTAAAAGCAGACATGAATGCAAACATGAGCCACACTCCTTTTTCTTCTCAACTTGTCCACACAATTCACACGGCCAAAATCTAAGCACCCATTTAGTTGAGGAACAAAATCACACAGGAGACTTGTGATGGTTTAGAGCTAACACTTCAGCCTAGTTCCTAATTGCAAACAAGAACAGGAATTTTCCAGAGACTTGAGTAAAAGGTAAATAAAGCTAGGGATAGAACACAGAATAACAACTGATAAATTCATATCATCCCATTCATTTGCTGGAGAGTTTATACTTGGTAGCACAGACTTGCTTTTGCCCTTTTCTTCCCTCTCTCTCTGTGACTCTGCTTGCTTGCAGGTCTTCCTTATCTCCCTTCTGACCTTCTGCTGGCTGTGAGGTACCAGGGGAGGGGAAAGTGAAGGGGGAAAAGGCTTCTTGCAGTCTCTCTGGACTGCCCAGGGTGGGAAAAGCTGAATTATTGTACAAGAGAGTCATTGTAATGTTGTTAAAGTGTATATATCTGTAAACATATCCTGTATATGTTTATTGCTTTTTATACTTTTTATAGTTATTCCATATTTGTCAATATAACCTCATTTTTGCTTCCGAGTTCTAAGTTTGTTTGGTAACTTACTTTGGGGGGCAAATTCCAATTCATTGGGGTCTAAATCTAACCCAGAATGAGAGTGTAAGATAGAGGAAGAAAGGTAACCAAAGGGAAAGAGGCATTGAAGAATAGCACAAAACAAAGGATGCAACATTCTAAAGACACAAGCAGCACTCAGATGGCAAGCAGAAAGCACTGGCCAGCACAGCTGAGGTTCTAGCTTGCTAACCACTGTGTTTGTTCCGCCTGTTCGGCATGCACCAACCTAAGCCATCTGTTTCTTGTGTCTGTGGTAAGGGGAGCCAAAACCTACCTGATTTCTCACACCTGCTCTCAACACTCTTCCCTCCCCAAATGGCAAACCCAAATTAAATAAAGCACTCCTCCTTGATGGGCACAAACCTCTGGAGCGTGTGTGTCTGTGCTTGTGTCTTCGAAAAAGGAAGAGTTCATTCCCCTGCATTTCATAACATGGCAGAAAAATATCTGACATCATCTAATCACTACAGGGCAGATTCTGCAAGTCAGGCATGTGCAATTGGGCAAGCCTAACTTATGCATGCAAATACCAGATGTGCATGCACAGACATCTGACCTGCACACGCACACACAGACAGCGTTTCCCAACCCTGATGGCTCCGGGGCACAGGTTTATCTTCAAAAGTCGACCATCACTTGTGGAATTTTGCCTCCTGATTGCAAGGAAAAGATGTTCATTTATGCTATTCAGCTACATTCAGCTGGAGTTCAAAGCACTTAGCCAAAGCAAAAATGACCTGAGCTTTCAAAAGAGGTAGCAGCAATGTACAGTACAGAGTAGACTTTAATCAACCTAAATCCATCCACTACATTAACAGCACAGCCGTTTATACAACACGCTGCCTAAAAACAGTCTCAAGAATGATTATTTTTACTATTTGAGAATTAAATCCTGACAGAGGGCAATCTAAGTGGTGTATTGAGAGTTTTATGAACATGCAGTGACAAGCAAGATTGCTGTGCACAGGCAAATGTGAAATATGAAAAGTGAAATGAAAGAGCAAGGAAATAACTGAGAGGCACTGTCGTACAAGGGGTGGACAGATGCTTACATCTTCCATCCTGTGATGGTTTGCCTGCCACTGGCTGATCTCACAAGAAACTGAGTGAAGTAAATGATTAAAAAAAAAAAAGAAAAGAAAGACAAAGAAAAAAAAGGAATCTCAAGGCTGCTGAGAAAGGAATAACAGATTTGTGCTCTGACCTGACAAGAGTCGTGGAGCCAAGGTCCTTTTGAAAATCCTTATTTAGAAATCTAAAAGATGTGACCTGATTTCCAAAAGTACTGAGCACCCAGAAGATTCCATTGATTTCAGTTTAAGGAACTGCAAGAATATACCATATCCTCTCAATTGCTAACAATTTCATGAAGCATATGTGTCACCTATGAGATCAATGAGATGGGTAGTTGCTAAGTATCTCACAAGACAAGTCCATCTGTCTGGGAAATAAAACCATGGCTACATCATTTACCCTTCCTTTCTCAATCCAAGTTCCAAATAAAACCAGAATTACAAGTTCTGCTCAATGAATGGTACTGACTTGTGAAGTCTTAATGGCCCCTAATATATGAGCAATCAACACATTTACACATATAAAAATGTGTCCTTTAAACTCTTCACTGTAAGCTTAATTTATGTGCTCTCATTGTTTGAACATTTTCCCAAGGTTTTCTTTCAGGAACCATGTAGGTTGTCCTGAATCTCAGGACAGCACAGCTCAGGTCAAGAGTTCTGGGACACATGAATGAGCAAATTCAGTTTCCTTAAGATAAAGCTGTTGGTTTTTTCCCCCAAAGCAAATGTGGGCTCTTTTCAGCATAATGAATGTTTTATTTAAGCATCCTAGACCATTTCTTTATAATTTGGATAATACCAATTAAAACAAACATCCTGGCATACCCATATTCACCAAAAGTTGATGTTTTCAAAGGGAAGACATCCATTGTCAGAGCACCAATAACATACTGTTATCCCCAAATGCAGGTCAGCTGTGAATGCTTATATGGCCTGAAACCATCTGCCCACTAAGTGGACCCACCTAAGAGAACACCTGAGTGACTCAACTGCTCTGTTAAAAAAAAACACTTTGTGTGGTTTTGCACCACTGATCTGCTGCAGAAAAGGCTCCTGTGGTCTGCCTTAACAAGGCCTTGTGGTGTTTGGTTTCAGTTATTTCCAAACAAAGATGCCAGTTATTTGGAATTCTTTACAAAAGAAATAATTATGCTGCAGTCTGCGGACACAGCTGTCTGTAGCCATGTAGTTGACACTGTAATATTTTGCATTGCTATGTGTAAGGGAAGAGCCAGCCACAAGACTGAACTTCTGCTCGTTCTGAAAGTTCTTTAGTACAAACCAGATCTTTTTTTTCCCTTTAAAACATGAGTTCTGAAAGCAGGAAAAATAAACCTCAAGAAACAGCCACTTCTGTTTTAAAAACACTACTCCTCACCAACATCTTCACAATCTGTACAATAAAGAGGATGAGAAGAAACAAGTTTAGAGCAGAAGTTCCTGAAAATGAAGATTTTCACATCAGATCCTCCTCCCAACACAAGACTGGGTACACAGGTTTCCCATAAGCTGTTCCCACTGGTTATGCACTTGTGAGACTACCTGAAGAGTTCACAAGCATCCAAGATACTGCACTGCAGAGTGCAGACAGCTCCTAACCATCTCATTGGTGCCTGACCTCCACTGGGACTCTTCAAGCCCAGATCTGGCTTTTGGCTCACAAGGCACAGAAAGCCAAGGGATGCAACAAGAAATGCAGTGAGGGTGTCAATGAAAACTTTTAGGTTCTCCCTACAGAGGATGAAGGCAGACTGGGAGCAGAGACAATGCACTGCTGGTAAAAATGTGGTTTGGCTGCCTACCAACAGGCATTTCTTCTGCCTGCCTCCCTAGATAAATAGAGCAGTTCTCAAAGACAATGCTCAGGTACTGTAGTTTGTATGAAGCCGGAAGGGTCACATCCTGTTTGTCAGCATGGGGAAGCCAAAGAATACAACCAGACAAATCTGAAACTCCTACTCTCCTCATTCCTCAACTGAGCAGACTCATTTCTAACAGTCATACAAATTTAATTTTGCCCAGTGAGAAAATACTAGGAGTTTAGCACTGTTAGAGATGATTTGTCAGCCACCCAGTAACAACGTACCTCCGTGCTTGATTCGCGTTCAGCTCCAACGCTGTCCCAGGTTGGGAACTATAGGGTGAAGAAAGTCCTCCTGGGACTTGAAGACTGTTATTCAATCCCACAATTCTGCTATCTCTTCATAAGCTCAGGGCCAGCCCAGCTTGTTCTCTTTTCCTCCCCCTCCAGCCTTCTGCCAGGCAGGAGCGGCGTTATCAGGACAAACATGTAAGGACAGGCCTGGTTGGGGCCTCCAGAGGCTGTGCTTAGGCCTCTTGGATGGCAGAGGCATGAGGGAGGGAGGATTGGAGCACTGGGGATGATAGATTTAGTTTTGGGTTGGGGAAAATTCAAGGGGGCTCACTTATGGATTCTGTATCTGCCTTGTAATTTCTATCTGTAACTCTCTCTAAATATAATTCTGGGGTTTTTTTCTCCAATATATATTTGAGAGCTTCACTTTGTCGGCTCTTTAAACCCACGACAAACACTCACAACTAAAATCCTTCCTTCAGCCTGGAATGAAGCATGACTGGCAACAACTGCACCTGTGGCAAATGGATGCCAAGGCAGATGCAGGGCCTGGTGGCTATTATCACCCACCCTGCATCACCAGGCTTCACTCCAGCTACATTGATGGGCACAGTCCACTGCCACTCTCAAATGACCAATGCAACTCTAATAACCCTCAATTTATTCTTTTAAATGGCAACTATCATAAATTTTAATGCATCTCTTGTTTTGTTCAATTCATAAATCCTTTCATAGGTAGAAACATTTTAATCTGAAGGTAGCTCTTACTGGAAAGAAAATTTATTCTTCTTTTGCCATCTGTTCAAGCCTACCTACACACAGGATATATATTATTCACTGCTGTAGTTCTGACACAATAATCTCCGTAAATTGTAAGAATTTGAGAGATGTGGGATCTGAAGACTGAATATTTAACAATTCCTTGATATTGAGTCTTGAATTACAAAAACAACTACTGAACCTATCAGTACAAAGCTTTTTTTTCATTCAGATAAATGCAGGCTTCTGTCAAATTTCACTATTAGGAAGGCTCAGCAACAATTCACAGCTCTTTCAGAGAAAGTTACCAAATCATAGAATGGGCTGGATTGG
>VWYK01034528.1:387-11096 GCA_013399775.1 Semnornis frantzii
GTCATTGAAGCTCTCTTAGAGGGTATAGCTGTAATTTTGAATTAAAACCCTTAACTGATTTTTCTCTGAGGGGGTGGAGTATGTTCTGTACAAGGAGTTCTTAGTCCCACTTAAAGGGAGGGAAAGAACATTCAATAGATATCATTAGATGAAAAATGTCAGAAGTGATTTTTCACACTTTTATTTAAGCAAATCTATGTTAGAGCAGCTTCTTGCAAGTAAAATTCCATTGACAGCACTTTGCAGACGAGGAAATGTTAAGGGGGATGTTGGGGATGATCTTCTGACTGTTTACCAGACAAAATGCTGCATCTCACAAGCTTCACTTTTTGTTGTGTTTGGTCAAGTTGTCTTCATCTTCCTCTTCTTCATCAAGTTCTGATTCTTCCAGCAGTTCATCTGATTCAGAAGATGAGGTAAGAACTCACTCACTGGAATCTAACACATTCTGTTCCTAAGGCTTGCTTAACACAATCTATTTTAGAATGTTAGTTGAAGGCTTGGTTTGCAGAAAACTTCAGTTTGTATGTGCTTGGTACATACAATAAAGTGTGAATTTTAGAGCTCTGTCAGGTCCAGCCATGTTTTGGGTGGCTTGGGAACTGCATCCATTTCTGGTTGAACGTTGAGCTGTGCACTTTTGCAGTAGGCTCCCCTATCTCACTGTAAAAATGCAAACCTACCATTTTTGACTTTGTAGCAAAACTTTGTTCCAGATAATCAGATTCTCCAACACACATCTAAACAATAAACAGAACGTAGAGAAGTTGGATCTCTCACCAGCTGCCATTTCTCTCAATGCAGAAGAGTTCTGAAGGTCCACTGCTAAAAGCGTCAATTGTAGTAGACTTTGCTCCTCAAGAGAACATGATAACCTGGGAATTTGGTGTTCCTGGTTCTTTGCATTTAATGGAAGTCTTTAATTCTAGTGAGAATAAATTCTGGCTTGTGTTTTTCTTTTGTTTGTTTTTTTTGTTTGTTTGTTTGTTTTCCCCTACAATACTTGTGGATAGGATAAAAAGCAAGGGAAGAAAAAAAGAAAAAAGAAGTATCGCTCCTCACGGAAATCTTCAGCAAGCTCATCTTCTGAATCCGAGTCAGACAGCAAGGTGAGCACTCAGGTGTCTTTCCCCTGGCAAGATTTCTGGAGCTCTCTTAGAAAGCAAGAAGCATTTCTGACTTTTGCATGTCAGTATTATTCTTTTCTGCCTTCCAAATGTAAAGCTGTGGCTCTTACTCTTGCTTATATCTTCCAGATGCAGTCAGGTCACAGTCACAGAATCATAGAACAGTTTGGGTTGGAAGGAACCTCCAAAGGTCATCTAATCCAATCCCTCCTGCACTCAGCAGGGACATCATAATGATTTGATCTTATTATAATCATAATAGTAGCTTGATCTTAGAAGATGCACAGGCCTTATTCTAGCAATCTTCAGCTAGTTTGCTGAATTCAGACATGAGCAGCTTTTGTGCTGTTGAATTCTGATATTACATTAACACTTCACAGAATATTTCCTATTTTTCGTGTGAATATACTGCTTAATTTTACAGCATCTGTGAAAAACAGAGATTGCAGGACATCAGTAGCCAGAAAACTGCCTCTCTGATATCTGTGGACAGTTTCCTGCTGAAGAACTGAGCCTCTCCCAAGTACATATCAAATTCAGGATCTATTTTTTTTTCCCCTTTTCTTAAACTAGATCAATGTACACAGAGGCTTGGTGAATGAACAAAAGAAGTGGAAAAAAATACATGAGGCAGTTTGTGTTGGCATTTTTCTGTGTAACAATAGGTAGCAGCTGTGCCTTCTTGTCTACATATTCATTATGCAGCAAGTTAAGATTCTGTGTGCAGGCTTTTGGTGGAACACCTGATTCAGTGTGCTGTAAGTTGTGATGAATCACTGCTTGCCTACACCTATGGATTTCTGCTGGTGGCAGATTAGCAGCTTTTGGTAGGGGTGAAACTGGAAGGCAGAAAACCCCATGGAAACGGTGAGGGACATGTTAGAGTGTGGGGTAGTGATAGGCTTAGGAGGAATGGATCCAGGCCAGAGTAGGGGAGATTTAAATTAGATGTTAGGAGGAAGTTCTTCACCATGAGGGTGGTGAGACACTGGACCAGGTTGGCCAGGGAGGTGCTGGAAGCTCCATCCCTGGAAGTTTTTAAGGCCAGGCTGGACGTGGCTCTGGGCAACCTGATCTAGTGTGAGGTGTCCCTGCCCATGGCAGGGGGCTTGGAACTGGATGATCCTTGAGGTCCCTTCCAACCTTGACAGTTCTGTGATTCTGTGAAGTGTCTGCTTAAGCCCTGCCTGAGCAGCAGAGATGGGCATGGATGGAGAATAAAGACCCCAGACTGCTCTAAGATGTGCATATGTGCTTACAGTAGTGATAGCTGGTGTCCTTTCCAGAGGCCTCCTACATCTACTGCAAGTCCTCTGGTACCTGATTCACAGAATGATAGAGGCTGGAAGGGACCTCCAGAGATGATCTAGTCCAAGCCCTGCTGCCAGAGCAGATCCTATACAGATCTTTTCACATTGTTGACTCGGGACATGAGCAGCTGCACCTAAATGATGGCTTTTCCACATCTCTCCTCATGAGTGCAAGGTAGAAAGAGGAACTGTGAAGAATAACCTTCAAAAGACAGAAAAAACAATGGGTCAGACTGCTTCTGGGATTTCTGCCTTTCTCCTGGACTAATTTTGTCATGGTTTATGTTTTTCTTTCTTTTTAGGACAGCACAAAAAAGAAAAGGTCGAAGGAAGATTATGAAAAAGAGAAGGTATTTTTACTCTTGAAATACTTTGATCAGAACTGATTGAAACTGGATGTTAGGAGGAAGTTCTTTACAGTGAGGGGGGTGAAACACTGACACAGGTTGCCCAGGGGGGTTGTGGCTGTTCCCTCCCTGGAGGTGTTCAAGGCCAGGTTGGATGAGGCCTTGAGTGACCTGTTCTAGTGGGAGGTGTCCCTGCCTATGACAGGAGGTTGGAACTGGATGATCCTTGAGGTCCTTTCCAACCTAAACCATTCTACAATTCTATGGAGCTCATTTTTGTTTCTTCTTTTTTAATATTGAGTGCCTCAATTTGCAGCTGTGGAAGTGTCCTGTCCAAAATAACACAGTCAGAATGTGTTCAGCACCCCCAGTTTGAGGTAGACTTAGAATCACAGAATCAATTTGCTTGGAAAAGGCCTTTCAGATGATCCAGTCCAGTTTAGTTGGGTTCAGCTGCTGTTGTCATAATTGTCAGGGGAAACTGCTTGTTAGGAAGGTAAAGGAAAAAAGTACCTAAGCTGCTGTAGTAGCTCAGCTGCAGTTCAGGCTTTTGGGCTAGTCACACTGAACTAAAAATACATGTGGTGGTATTTCAGTGGTAGGCCTGCTGGGTAGTGGTGTGGTGCTGGAGATAAAGGAACATCAAACAGAAGATACATTTATCTGGATGCATTCATCATTACAGGCACTGTACTTGCAACAATTCCAGAGAAAACTCTTATTAGCTTGAGAAAAATTAGCCTTGTTCTGTTGTTTCTCTGAGCATGGAAACCTTCTTCCCACCACCTCCCTGTTTTGTACACACAGCTGAGAACTTTCTTCCCTCCAATAGGTTTAATGCAAATGATTTTGCTGAGTTAAAGTTTAGTTAATTCTACTCAAAGTGTAAACTCAGAGTCCACCCTGTGCTGTCTCTCCAGTTACCTTTCTTATCACATTGGTCTCTAGTTGACAGTACTGACTTTGATGTACAACTTCTCCATTGCACAAGGAGAATCATAGAATGGTTTGGGTTGGAAGGGACCTTAAAAATCATCTAATTCAAATCCCCTTACCCTGGGCAGGGACACCTCCTGCCAGCCCAGCTTGCTCAAGGCCAGAGTCAACCTGCCTTTGAACACTGTTAGGCTTGGAGCCTCCACAACTCCTCTGGGCAACCTGTTCCAGTGCCTCCCCACCCCCATGAAGAAGAATTGCTTCTTAATGTCTCATCTCAGTCCAGCTTCTGCCACTTTGAAGTCATTACTCCTCATCCTGTCACTGCATGCCTTTGTCAAAAGTTCCTGTCCAAACTGTGTTGATCTCTTGCCCCTTTGCTCCTGCTTCCATTTCACAGTTTCCATTTCCCACCTTTGATGTTTGAGTAGCTTCTCTCTGAAGATAAGTGTAGCATAGCCCCTTATTGTAATGCCACTTTCATCTTCTGCAAGCAAAGAGCATCTGGGGAGGAGAGGTCTTCCCCCTTCTTTCATGTGAGCTGCATCTTGTGTACTTCTCATGAGTGCTTTTGGGCAAGGATTGAGGTGTCTCTAAAAGACTAATTAGGACAGGTGAGATGTGTGGTCCCACCCTGCAAAAAGGTGATTAGCAGGAGGCTTTTCAGTTTCTGCCCTTGGAAACTGAAATGGAAAAAAGCAGCTTCAGGCTTGGGAATGCTCCAGAGCAAAGAAGGCAGAAAAGGAGATCACCAGAGCAATCTTGTGCAGACATTGCAGGGCAGGTTGCCCTTCAGAGACTTCTATAAGTACACTGAGATCATATAGGAAGTGTTGAAGTGCAGCTGGTGGGGACAGCATGTCCTGGTTGGACACAGAGAGGAAGCTTTCTCTTTTCATTTCATCAGGACAGCAGGAGCCTGCAGCTGCCGTGTTTGCTTGCACATGTGGAGACATCTGTATTTACTCCATATTTCAAAGCAGTGAAACATTTTCTCTTCAAATGCTTAACTCCTTCAGGTGTTATTATTTAAATACATGTATTTTTATAGTGTAATAGTACTCCCCTCACTTTCAGAAGGCTGCTGTATCTTAGTAACAAGGGAAAGGAATAGACAGAAACATATTTCCACTCCTGCATTTTAACAGTTGGCTGGTTTGTTGGTGGTGAGTAATTAGGTTCATGTCAACAACATCAAAAATGTTTCACACTTTAGAAATTGTATTTTCAGTCTGAAGTTTGAAGCAGAAATGTGGGAAAGCTGGAAAGGCCTAACTTTACTCACAGATCTGTTACTTTGTGTAGGAAGGCAAAAATCACCACAGGAAGAGGAAGAAAGCTGATCGTGACGGACCCCTGTCATCAGAGTCCTTCTCGGAGTCGGATCAGGCAGAGGAGGTCAGTGGGAAGCCTCAGTTTCATACAGTCACAGAATGGCTCAGCTTGGAAGGGACCCCAGTGATCATCTACCCCAACCTCCCCACCATGGGCAGGGACACCTCTTGATCAGACTCAGGTGCTCAGGGCCTCATCCAACCTGGCCTTGAACATCCCCAGGAAGGACGCAGCCACAGCCTCCCTGAGCAGCCTGTCCCAGAGTCTTGCTACTCTCATGCTGAAAACATCTTCCTCAGCTCCAGTCTCACCCTGCTCTGCCTCCAAACCATTCCCTCTAGTCCTGCTGCTAGACAGCCTCATGCAAAGTCCCTCTGCAGCCTTGTGTAGGATCCCTTCAGGCACTGGCAGGCAGCTCTGAGGTCCCCCTGGAGCCTTCTCTTCTCCAGGCTGAACAGCCTCAGCTCCCTCAGCCTGTCCTCACAGCAGAGCTGCTGCAACCCTTGGATCATCTCTGTGGCCTCCTGTGGCCTCACTCCAGCAGCTCTGTGTCCTTCTGCTGTGGACACCAGAACTGGAGGCAGTATTAGAGGTGAGGTCTCAACAGAGCAAAGTGGGAGAAACCATTCTGCCCTGCTGGCCACTCTCTTCTGGGTGCAGCCCGGCACACAGCTGCCTTCTAGTTGGAACTGGATGATCTTTAAGGTCCTTTCCAACCCAGAACATTCTATGACTTTATTAGAATTCTGTATCTCTGCTGTTTCTTGTTCTGCTGTGTGTTGAAAGCAGTGTTCCCAAGTGGGATGTTTTTAGGACAGTGACATACAACCCAGGAAGTAGCACTGGGTGTTGTTCAGCATCTACCACTGTGGTGCCTTCTCTCATTTCTGTGCAACAAGAGCTGAAACTCCTATTCAGAGCAGCATTTCTAGAGCTGTTCTTCCATTTTATTTGATTGTTTGAATTATTTATTTTAGGTACAAGCAAAGAAGAAGAAAACCAATGAGGAAAAAGAGAAAACAGCAAGTATCCTTCCTTCTTAACACTCTGTAGTTGCAGGATACAAGTACTCTGTACATGGTCAGTTTCCAAGGTCACAGTTTTCAGAGAAAGAAATGTTTCATGGCAAAAGGCTGCTGTCACACTCCAGGCTTGGGGCAGAGTGGCTGGAAACTGCACAGCAGAGAAAGACCTGGGGGTGTTGGTTGATGGCAGGCTGAAAATGAGCAGTATGTGCCCAGGTGGCCAAGAAAGCCACAACAGCCTGGTCTGGATGAGCAGTAGTGTGGCCAGCAGGACCAGGGGAGGGATTTGCTCTCTGGACTCAATGCTGGTGAGGCCACACCTTGAGTACTGGGTCCAGTTTTAAGACCATCACTACAAGAAAGACATTGAGGGGCTGGAGAAGGTCCAGGGAAAGGCAGTAGTGCTGGTGAAGGGTCTGGAAAAAAGGGCTGGGGAGGAGCAGCTGAGGGAGCTGGGGGTGTTTAGGCTGTGGGGAGACCTCATTTTTCTCTACAACTCCCTGAAAGGAGATGGAGCCAAGTGAGTTTTGGTCTCTCCTCCCTAGTAACAAGTGACAGGATGAGAGAGAATGACCTCAGCCTGCACCAGGGGAGTTTTAGGTTGGAGAGTAGAGGAAATTCCTTGTCTCAAAGGGTTCTCAAAGTCTGGCACAGGCTGCCCAGGGAGGTGGTTGAATCTCCATCCCTGGAGGCATGTTTCCAAGAGGCAGAGCTGTGGTGCTGAGAGCCATGGTTTAGCCCCAGCCTTGGCAGAGTTAGAGAATGGTTGGACTGGATGAGCTGAAAGGGCTTTTCCAGCCCAAACAGCTCTTGGATTAGTCCCTCAGCCATACAGGCACAGGCTGTCAGGGCTGACACCTTTTCCAGGGAACTACATTGTTTTTTCATAATCATAAAAGCTTTTTGCCATAAGATTCCTAGAGCCTGATTGTGTTTGGGCTTTTTCCTTACACCTGTGTGTCTAAAACAAAGCTATTCTAGCAAGATTTTCCACTATGTCCCACCCCCTCAAGAATTCCAGCTGAAATTTTGTGTGGAAAAGACGAGACTTTATCTCTCAGCTTCTGTATTACAGGGGTAGGAGAATCACTTCAGGACTGAATCCAGCAGGGTTAATTGAGTGCATTCCTATTTGCATGCAGATGATAATTGTTTTCTTCTAGATGAGGTGCAAGTACTGAAGAATCTTGCCAAGTGCAGTTAAAGCATTCAGTTTTGCACAGTAAATATAAGCACACACTTCAGAATCTGTAAACATCCTTCTTGTTCCCAGATGTAAGATGTCAGTGCTTGTCAAAACATTTCATTATGACTTTTCTCAGGAAGTTATCAAGCTGAAAATGATTTCAAAGATTAGGAAATGTGATAGTGACAGTGATGTGGGAAATAGCCAGAGCCACAATGGGGATAAATTGAAGACTGCAGATTAGTGAGGAAAACAGGTATGATTTTCTTCTTGTGATTTCTCTTTCTGGAAGTCCCTTTTTAAAATGGCTTTGGAAAGATGTCCTTTCTGGGCTCTCATTTTGCTCTAGCAGGGTTTTAAATAGCAGCAATTTTATTATGTAATAACTTTAATCTTAAATTTTATTGTTATTCTCTTTTTTTCTTTTCCTTTCTCCTAGGACAAAACAAAAAAGAGGAAGAAGCACAAGAAACATGGCAAAAAGAAGAAAAAGAAGATTGCTGGTTCCAATTCAGATTCAGAGTAATACTAACGACCCTACCTTACCCAAGACTATCAAAAGAAGTGCAATGACTAAAGGAAACTTAAACTGTGAAATGACAGCAAACTTTACCAAACTGCATGAGGTTTTTTTTTTTTTCCCTGTGTTTTAGAAATATTCTTAACCTTTCAGCAGCCAGCCAGGTGCAGCTGTGCTGGGCAAGACCATTGTTATTGCCTGCTGCTTAATCCATGAGGCACAGATTCTATACATCTCCAGTAAGCAGTGTTAGATGTTTGAAGCTATATGAGATGGTAAGTCCAGCTGAGGTGTAAAATGTTGGAAGAGTTAAAACTTTTTAGCTAGTTAAAAGTAGTCTTTTAAAGCATTAGTAATAGTCTTTCTGTGTAAATCAGGACAGATAAAATCCCAACTTCATCCTGCAGGTTAATATTCTACATTCACAAGCTGGTGTCTGCTTAGTGGCATTTACAAAGTGGGAAATTAATGAGAGCATTGAAAATGCTGCCTTTGTTGGAAATGTTTTCTCATCTGCCCCCATTTCCATCTGCTTCTGAGAAGGGGAAAGCTCCCATTCTGGCTAAGTGAACAGGGTGCCTTTGCCTTTGAGCCCTGCAAATCTCTGCTGGTTTTAATCCCTGCAGCATCTCCGATTCCGGGGAAGCCAGAACTGTTGTCAGCAGGCTTTTGCTGAGTAAGAAGTTCTGGGTTTTCTGAGCATGTGCTTCTGCATTAAGCAAGAGCAATGACATTTTGCAGTATGACTGACATTCAAACCCTGACGATTTTTACCTCTGCTCCTTGGGAAATAGTGATAGATCTTCGCTAGCAGGCAGGCGTCATTTCCTTTCAGCTCCTTTTGGTTTAGTTGGATCCTTTTGGCAAACTGGTAGCTGTTCCTTTGCATTACCTTTTAGGCAGGTTCTGTGCATTACCTTGTCAGAATCATTTTGCATGATTTGTGCTCTTTCTAAGCAAAGGAAATGCAGGTAACCCTTCGCTGTACCCAGCTCTATGGATTCCCTGCCACACGCAGATTTCTCCTGCATTTAGTTCCTTTTCTAGTTAAGTTCCTCGCTGTGTTGAAGTGCACACTTGCTGAAGATATTTAGCATGTAAAAAAAGCAGGGTTTTGATACCTTAAACAGCTTCATATTGAAGCTGATTTTACTCTTAAGCAAGTTCAATGGCAGACCTGTTACGTGATGTCTCGTTAGATTAAAAAAGAAACAAAAACAAAACTACTGCCAGAGTCTCATTAAAGATACTGTTTAAACAGTTTGTATTTATATTTTTGTACTCGAGGGCTACAGGATGTTGACCTATGTCATAAAGCTGTTTTACTTTCAATTAGTTGCTTTAGGAATTGGGAGGAAAAAAAAAGCTTTTATAAATTAAATGTGCATGCAAGAAGCAAACAACCATTTGATTGGTTTAGTTTTTACAGGAAATTCTCATGATCTCTTCCACTGAAGTAGCCATTGCTGGGCCTTCTGTTAGCCTTTAACATCTGCCCATCCATCCTGAGTGGTTGTACTCTTGATCCACACCCCCACTCCCCTTTTGGTTTTTTTTTCATTGCACAGGTGCTAACTTAGAACTTACCTCTGTTGCATACAGGTGTTTCAGATTTTGCATTGACAAGAATTTCAAGACCTTTAAGGCTTTGGTTATTTGGTCTGCAAACTGTAACTAAAAGCAAGGGGCAAAAGGTGATTTTTTTGGATTGCTGTTCTACAGAGAAATTCAAGTTCTTAGGAACAACCATTTTGTTGCAGCGGTGTCCCTCTAAAACCACAGCAAGAATGTTTTTTGATCAAATATTTTATATTGTTGGGCTTGATGTTACCCATTCTAGACACTGTTTTGTCAGAGAGGTTAAAGGCAAGATGCAGTGAGCAGTAGGGGTTTGGTTTGGGGTTTGCATTTGGTTTTGTTGGGGTCGTTTTCTTTTTAGGTTGTGGTGGTACAGCTTTGGTAAAAGAACTTGTAATGAACTATAGCATAAATGCTCTGTCCTGTGTGATACCTTATTTGATTTTTACACAACTACCTGCAACAGAATGAAATAAAAATGGAAATGAGAACCCCAGTCTTTGAAATACGTGAGCTAACCTGTCTGGGTCGAGCTGTTGGTTCTGGTCTGCAGTGTGTGCTGCAGATGCTGCGGCCAGGCATTGGGAGGGGTGTAGCTGCTTAAAGGGCTTTACCAGCTCTGTCAGTTCGCCGTAAAGCTGTTTTAACACCCGCTGGGAGACGGTTCGGTGTCCGTTACACTAACAAACGCGTTGTGACTCCTCCCAGCTGCGTTCTGTCTGTCCCCAGCAGGCCCGGGGCCGCAGAAACGTTCCCGCGATCAGAGACACCGAAATTCCGCTTGGCGTGTGGGCTTCAGGTGAATGCCCGCAGACATGCGGCACGTTTCAGCAGCGGGACACAGCAGAAAATGGAAGCAGACACGTTTGAGTAGATGCTGTCTGTGGACAGGCGGTGTGTACGCCGGGCTTTCGTGTTTAGCGCTCTCCAGAGGCAGCTGCAGGACTTTGGGCATTCAGTTATTGTCTTTTATCCACATGCGATATTTTTAATGTGCCATAAAATCCCTCATCCTTCTCCCTCGTCATCTGTGTGTCTACGTACGAGCCGCCGGTAAGCACCGAGCGCCTCGGCCCTGCCGCCGGGCCCCGCGTTGCCAGGGCAGCGGCAGCGGCGTCGCTGGCTCCGGCGCCATGAGCAGGAAGAAGCTGCAGCAGCTGCTGGACTCGCTGGGCAGGGCCTCCAAACACTGTGAGTCTGGGGGTCCCCGCTCTTCCGGGCCCCGTGTGGGTCTGGGGGGGGCCCCCCTTCTGCAGGGTCCTGTGTGGGTCTGGGGCCCTCAACCTTCTGGGCCCCGTGTGGGTCTGGGGTCCCTGCTCTGCTAGGCCCCGTGTGAGCCTGGGGG
>VWYK01034528.1:11278-34679 GCA_013399775.1 Semnornis frantzii
CGTGTGAGCCTGGGGGCCCCAACCTGCCAGGCTCTGTGTGGGTTTGGGATCCTTGCTCTGCCAAGCCCTGTGTGGGTCTGGGGTCCCTGCTCTGCTAGGCCCCGTGTGAGCCTGGGGGGGCCCAACCTTCTGGGCCCTGTGTGGGTCTGGGATCCTTGCTCTGCCAAGCCCTGTGTGGGTCTGGGGTCCCTGCTTTGCCGGGCCCTGTGTGGGTCTGGGGAGCTCAACCTTCTGGGCCATGTGCATCTGGGGGCCCAACCTTCTAGGCCCAGTGAGTCTGTGAGGTGTCACAGGGCACCACAGGCCGGGCAGTGCCCCGCTAAGCCTGGCCCTCAGAGCAGGCCAGAGGCCCGCAGGACCGCTGCAGCCACTGCCACCTGAGGGCTGTGTGTTACTGCCAGCTCGTTCCCGTGGTCCCGGTGCTCATGTTGTGGCCCTGCTCACCACCCACCCCCAAGGCAGGCACTTGCAGCTGCCCCCTGGGAACAGGTGGAGCAGTGCAAGGTCCCTTCCCTCTGCCTGCAGTGTGTGGTCAGCAGGGTTGAGCTCTGTGTTCCCTTGTGTTTTGACCGGGCAGTTACCAAAATCGAGGTGGAGTGTCTGGTCAAGCTCTTCGACGGGCTGGTGGCCGAGTCCAGGAGCCGCTTTGCTGCGGTCGGCTTCGACTGCAACATGTTCAGAGATGTCCTGTACAGAATGTTTGGCATGATGGATGATGTGATGATGGACAGAGGTGAGTCACACTGACTGGCCTAAGAATGACTTTAGTTTTACTTTGATGGCCCAGAGAGTATGCTGAGGCAAAACAGTGCCACTTCACCCCTGCAAGGGCAGCAAAGGAAGAGTTATGCTCAGCAGCTGCTGAGGAAAGGATGACTTCATTCAGTCTCAGGACAGTGGGGATGGCAAGGGACCTCTGGAGTTCATCTAGTCCAACCCCCCTGCTAAAGCAGGTTCACCCACAGTAGGTTGCACAGGTTTGCATCCAGGTGGGTTTTGAAAGTCTCAAGAGAAGGAGACACTACAACCTCTCTGAGCAGCCTGCTCCAGGGCTCTGGCAGTCTCACAGCAAAGAATTCTTTCCTTCTGTTTAAGTGAAACCTCCTGTGCTCTAGTTTGTGCCTGTTGCTCCTTGTCTAATCGCTGGGCACTACTGACAAGAGCCCAGCTCAATCCTCTTGCCTGCCAACCCTCTGCTCTTGCTGACATTGTTCAGATCCCCTCTGGGGCTACTCTTCTCCAGGCTCTGGTCCCATCCTCTGCACTGTTAGATCTTGCCAAGGATAGCTCACAGTTTTGTGTGCAGGAGATAGCCAGAGAGGCAGCTGTGCTGCTCTCCTGTGGCTGGTTCTGTCACTGTAGTGTTTCCTCTTTTTGACAGTGGTGCCACCGTGAGCTGCACTCACTGCTGCTGGTGGACTGCTGTCTCATGCTTGAAGGTCCCAGACAGGCATTCTGTTAGGATAATTCTGGAACAGAGGCACTGTGGGCTGCACTGGGGGGATTAGTCAGACAATCCATGGAGATGAGCTGAATAACCCCCTGAAAACACAGTGCCTTCATGGATCCATAATGAGGGCCACATTTGTGGCTGCTGTGAAAGTTGCTTACATGATTCCTGATATGCAGGTGTCCAGAGGAGGATGTGGAGGAGGTATGTCTGCCATTATTCCCACTCTCAGGCTGCCAAGAGCTAACTCTTGGTTCTACTTCCATCTGTTCTCTAGCAGGAGGGGGTTTTAAATGCTATAAAATAAAAACCTTATGTAGTTTGCTTGTTGTAGCGACAGGATGAGAGGAAGTGGAAGAAGCTGGATTGACATTGAGACATCAGGAGGGAGCTCTTGCCCGTGAGGGTGGAGAGGCACTTGAGCAGGTTGTCTAGAGAAGTTGTGGGGTCTCCAAGCCTGGAAGTGTTCAAAGGCAGGTTAGATTTGTCTTTGATCAATCTGGTCTAGTAGAAGATGTCTCTGCCCATGACAGGGGGATTGGAACTAGATGATCTGGAAGGCTCCTTCCAACCCTGCACCAGCTTTGTTGCCCTGCTTTGGATTCACTCCAGGACCTCAATGTGGAATGAGGGCCCCAAAGCTGAATCCAGCACTCAAGGCTTGACCTCACCAGTGCCGAGTCCAGGGGGACAATCACTTCCCTGGCCCTGCTGGCCACGCTGTTGAGGAGCTCACACTGGCTCGTCTTCAGCCAGCTGCCAAGCAACGCCCCCAAGTCCTTTTCTGCCCAGCAACTTTCTAGCCACTCTGCCCCAAGCATGGGGTTGTTGTGACCCAGCCACTTGGCCTTGCTGAATTGTGTTTGATTGAAGAAAATATTGCAGTTTGTGTTTCCCTGTTACCCAAATCTCCAACCTGTGCAATGCCCTTGGCAGTGTTCCGTACGTTTGACAGAGACAACGACAGCTGCATCAGTGCAGAGGAGTGGGTGGGAGGCTTGGCAGTGTTTCTTCGGGGGACGTTGGAAGAAAGGATTAAATGTAAGGTTTGCCTCTGCTCAGTAGTAATCACTGGATCCATGGCTTAAATTACAGATTGCTTTTGTGATAAAGTCTTTGTTAATTTAAGAGTTTTCTTCTGTGTAGTTTCACAGGCTCAGAATTGTTTGGGTTGGAGAAGACCTCTAAGGTTATCAAGTCCAACCATCAACCTAAGGCCATCATGTCCCACAGTGCCATGTCCAGGTGTTTCTTCAGCACCTCCGGGGATGGTGGCTCCTCCACCTCCGTCAGCACCCTGTTCCAATCCCTGGCCACTCTTGCAGAAAAGACTTTTTCCCTAATCTCCAACCTAACCCTGCCCTGGCACAATTTCAGGCCATTTCCTCCCATTTATCACCTGACACCAGGAAGAAGAGACCAACCTCCACCTCACTGCAGCCTCCTTTCAGAGAGTTGTAGAGAGTAATGAAGTCTTCCCTCAGCCTCCTCTTTTCCAGACTAAACAGGCCCAGACACTGAAACTGAAATGGCTTCTGAGGCAGTTTTTCCTGTGTGCACTGCCGCTGTCCCCACTGCCATCTTGTTTTGTTGCTTACAGAACTCAGCTTTCGAACTGAAGCTTGTTCTGCAGCATACAGCTTTTTCAGAATTAAAGTTTTTGTATTCACACACAAAAATAGAAAGAAGCAGATGTAGCTTCTTTAAATCACCCTTTAAAAAAGAGTGGTTTGGGCTAAATAACACAATCTCAAGCCAGCCAAGACCTGTGCCAACATTCATTTACTGGCACTGTGGAGGCAACAGCAGCAGTTAATTCCAGCAGTTCTGGAGTGAAAAAGGCACGATAGAACATAGCACTGTGAACTGATAACACAGTGTCTGCCAGCAGAATTCTTCACTGCAGGCAGAGTCTTTGTCAGAAAAAGAGTTTTGTTGGTTTAAATAAGTTTTGTGAAGGATAAAGTGCACTATAGTCATAGATTTCTCATTATGTTCCAAAACTGAAGAGTTTTGTTTGTTTAAATGTTTTTAGAAGATTATGATGGATTTCTCATGCCAGAAAGGTAGGAACAATTAGAAGAGGAGTTGGGCAGATACTGAAAAAGCTGTTACAGTAATTGGCTCTTTCTTTAATGTTTCAGCTGCTTTTTTCATTCTTTACTTTCTAATCCAGCTTTTGAATTAACAAGGATGTGTTTTGTAGGTAAAAAGTCCTTCTGACACTGACAGCTGGTCCCTGCTATAGGGAATCCAGCTTCTAAACCAGAACCTTATTTGTAGTCTGGATAAGACAATTTTTGAGAGGTTAAGATCTGTAGGTTAGTCTGATCTCTGTGAACTGAAGATTAGTGCTAGATTTATAAGTATGCAGGGTAAACAGCCAATAACTGACCAGCATGTGAATCAAAATGTCCACCTATAAATATTACCTATGATAAATGTGGCTGTGTGTACAATTCACAGATAGCTGTAAGGGTGTGTGCTGCACTTTGTATGAATTTTAAATTGATTTCTCTTTCAAAAAGATTGTTTTGAGGTTTATGACCTAAATGGTGATGGCTACATTACAAGAGATGAAATGTTTCAAATGCTGAAGAACAGCCTTCTCAGACAGCCAGCAGAAGAAGATCCTGATGAGGGAATTAAGGACTTGGTTGACATAGCACTGAAGAAAATGGCAAGTACTGACTCACTGTGATACCTTTCAGACATTACCCACAGGAATGCCCTAAAGTCCAGTTAACCAAATACTGTGTCTGACACTGGGACTCTGAGCTGCAGACTTAGTTATGCACTTGAGATCAAGGCTCCTGAGGAAAGCCAGAAACAGAATCCAGACCTAATGACTCTCAGCCCAGTATCCTCACATGACACTTCATTTATAATCTGAATGTGCTGCAAACTTCCCATGAGAACTAGCCTGGGTGTGAGTGCATACACACAAATGCATTCCAGACAAAAGTGGAGAATCCAAAGCGTGAGCTGCATTTACTGTTAGATATCTGCAGTGGCCTCATTCCTTCTCTGCAATTCTGTTACCAAAGCCATGTGAGTTAGTTGAGTTTACTCCACCTTTTCTCTGAGGTAGAGGCAAAGGATACAGATCTTGTCTGAGCAGGGAAGTAGAGTCTTAGAATGTCATAGAATGACATTCTGTGATGGGCTGGGTTGGAAAGGACCTCAAAGACCATCTAGTTTCATCCCCTTGCCATAGGCAGGGACACCTCCCACTAACCCAAGTTGCTCAAGCCCACACCCGAGCTGGCCTTGAACAGCTCCAAGAAGGGGTCATCCATGACCTCCCTGGGCCACCTGTTCTAATGCCTCCCCATCCTCAGTGTTATTTCTTCCTTATCTCCAGTCTAAATCTGCCTTCTTCCAGTTTAAATCCATTTTCCCTCCTCCTTTCACTACAAGCCCTTGTAAATAGTCCTTCTCCAGCTTTCTTGATAGCCCAAAGAAAACTACTTTTTCATATCAATCAACCTAAAACTAGAACTGTGTCAGTAAAACATCTGTTGAAGGCAAACAGCTGCTCCACCAGCCCCTGCTGAACTCTTCCTTCCCTTTCATAGGATTATGATCACGATGGGAAGATTTCTATTGTGGACTTTGAAAAAGCAGTCAGAGATGAAAATCTTCTCTTGGAAGCCTTTGGACCATGTTTGCCAGACATAAAGGTAGAGCAGCCTCAAGCTGAAAAAGAAACAGGCAATGCTTTCTGTACTGTGGGGAGGGAGAGGGAGGTGTTAGGGTGGCACAGCAATAAAACGATCCTCGGTAAGAAAATGAGATGCTTTTCTTGAGCTCTTCACCCAGAAGAAGCACTCCAGGAATACAACTTCAATTCTGCTGTCTTTTCTAATGAAATTTAAAATCCTGTAGTCAATTGAAAATGACCTTTTTGATATGTTGTGTTGGTTTTTTTTAACCAGAGCAGAATGGCATTTGAACAGAAGACTTTCCCAGAAACTCAGAAACTCTGAGTGAAGTATTGAAGTGGAAAAGGTTTTTTCTTCACCCTTTTCATGGTACAGTAAAACCAGGAATAGTTTCAAGTTGCTCCTGAGTTGCAGTATTTCTTTACTATAAAAAACACACTGAGTAAGTTGAATTTTACATCTATTATTCTACTTGTATTACTCTATTTCTATTCTAATAATAGAATAATTATTCTATTATCATTCTTCTAATGTTACTGCTGTTATTCTACAATAATAGAGGCACACAGTGAGGTATAAAATATGTTAGAGGAAGAGGCACACAGGACAAGGTTGTGACAATCTACTGCACTGGTTTGTTCATTCCAACAAATAATTGCTACAATTGTAACAGGGAGTTGTTTGGAAATGGAGTATAAAATAATTTTAATTTTTAGCATAAAAATAAATACTTTCAACTCTATCCTGTAAAAAAAAAACATAAATAAAAGAGACTGTTGGGAGATGCTGCCAGCAGTATCTATATTCTTCTTCTCTGCTTTACAAGAGGTTTGGCTGAGCTACTTTCTGGTTTTTCCACAGATGTCCTTGAAACAGAATCTGCAACCTGAATGGGGAGAGAAAAAAAATAATCTTAGTGAACTGTAACCACTGCTTTTTGATGCTAATTTTAGTGTAAGGCCCTGTCCCCAGCACTGGAGTATTGGGATGTATTAATTGCTATCATCACAGTTGTATTGATAATTTGCTTGCAGGAAAAAAGGGGGGGAAATAAGAGCCAAGGCAGCATAGACTTGAGAGGAGGAAGAGAAGGAGGGAGGAAGGGAGGGAGTCATCATACCTCTCCACGTGAAATAAAAACACTTCCTCACTAAAAACCACTTAGGACCCTGGCATTGCCAGTTAGACTTTCTGGAGTGTAGTGTAGGAGGTACAGAGTAGCACAGCTGTGATATTCTGTATGGTGGAAGAGTTAAGTTGTAAGAACACCAGCTTTAAGTGGCAAATAATTCAACCTTCATCCAGTAGGACCTGCTGAAGGTAGCCTTAAAAATAGAGCCCCTAAACCAGATGTGTTTGGAAATGACACTAATGGGAGCTTGCAGAGCCAGTACCTCTTTCAGCTTATTTCTGATCAGTGTCGCTGAAGTGTTCAGTGAATCATCATCCATGTCCACTTTAGGGGGTTCTGGTAGCTGTGGACCAAAAACAACTTCAGTCTTGTCCACACTTGTCCCAAGGAGGGCAAACTTGGCCCCTTCTTCCCTCTTCCTCTTGCGTTCCTGCAGGTGGGTTGTACGAGGCATGAACCTGTTGACTCCGTTATCGATCCGAACCGCTCTTGGCCGCACAGAGGAAGGCCCTGGAGTACCTCCTCCTGGGTCCACACTTTGAGTTAGAGATGTGTTGTGACCCAGGTACCCAGAAGTTTCACCACAGTTGTTCTCATGGGGAAAAGTCAACAGGCTTTGCTGCTGCTGGTTCCCAGTTGGATGCCCTGTGTTGTAGGGTGCCCCCTGACAGCTTGTAAAGCAGGATGAATCCCAGCTGTTGGCTGCAGGTGATCCTGATGTAGTCCATGGATGGTCATGCTCAGAGTGCTTCAACACTCTCTTCTTGGGCCCCTCTGCTTTCTTTAATACAAAGCAATCTTTAAAAAAACAGAAAAGCAGCTTCACTATTTTCCACTTCCAGACAAAACATTCAGTACAATTACAGAAGCAACAGCAGTGGCATTTCATTCCCAGCCACCTTTCTTTAATTCTTTTTCCCTATGTGGCACCTTCCAAACTAAAAGTTTTCAGCCTTTGCTGAGTTTTGAGGAATGCCTGAGCAGAAATAGTTCAACAGTTTTGAGGGCACAAGGAAAATGAGAAATGTAATGCTGTAAATTCATGATTTTTTAGCTCCAGTTATGATTTAAAGGCTAAACTGCCTTGGAACATTGAAAAACAGGTGGGTTTATGTTAAAGATCAGAAATTCTCCTCCCTTTAAATATTCTCATCAAAAAAGGAGGAGCCTGTGCTCAGCAAGTTGCTCCCTTCTGAGCTTGCCTAGTCTTCAGTGCTGCTTGGGAACTGTGCAGTGCCAAGTGAACCCAGCCCATTCTTAGCACTCTTCCAGTGCCAATACACAGGCTGCAGAAATGTTTTGTTGAAGGTTCTGCCATAGTCACCTTCCTTAAAAACTGCCCCTCTGGGCATTCCTGAGTAAGCTGGGGCAAGGGTGAAGAAGAAGGGAAGTGATTTTTCCCCATGAGGGCAGTGAGGCACTGGAACAGGTTGCCCAGAGGACCTGTGGAGGCTCCAAGCCTGGCAGTGTTCAAGGGCAGGTTGGCTACAGCCTTAAGTGAGCTGGTCTAGTAGGAGGTGTCCCTGCCCATGGCAGGGGGATTAGAACTGGGTGATCTTGAAGGTCCCTGCCAACTCAAACCATTCTATGAATAAAAAAGATTCCAAATTTCCTGCTAGTGCTTGAGATTGGTGGTGTTTTGAAAACAACAAAAACAAAAAAGAAGAAAATATTTATTATTCAAGATTACGTTTGAGGTTTGCACTTTTTTCAGTGCTAACCCCAAAAGTTGCTTTGAAAAGGATGCAGCCCTCCAGATATTGAAAGATGTCTCCATTCTGCTGCAAACACACTTAAAACAGACCTTTAGAACAGCCAGACACAAAAGCATTTCTTTTCTGGGTGCTCTAACCAAACCCCCACCTACCCTTGAAGTGAGATGTTAAATTTAGTTACAAACCTCTCTGATTTGTTGCTTTTGCTACAAACTTTCTTCTGTCCTGCAGCTTCTCCCTGGTTTCTTGGACTGTTTCAAACTCTGGAGCGTAGCACACATGCAGCAAGCTACCAAAGAAACTTCGTTCATCCATTTTTTTCTTGGCCACCCTGAAGGGAATCAAATTGAGGATTTTGCTTCAGCTCTCTGGAGTCTTAACAGACTGTACATAAAATGTAAAAAAATTAAGGCATCAAGAGCCAAATATTGCCCTGTCCAATACCTTGCACATTGCAGCTTCTGGAATTTTAGAAGATAAACTTCAGTGAATTGCTCTGCTGGGTACTCATCTAGAGCATGATACTCCTCAATGGCACCATACAAAGCAAACTGTTCAACCAATTCCTTCATAACACCCAGTGCAGGAACTCCTTGGATTAGTAAATAACGAGATTCCAAGTTAATGGTATAAACCTGGAGAAAAAAAAACAACCATAAATGGTCACATTGGTGCTTTACTGCGGAAGTGAGTTCTGTTGGTCCTCAAACCCTCTGAGCATACTGAAAAAGGCTGGAGCACCTCTGCTACAAGGACAGGCTGAGGGAGCTGGGGCTGTTTGGCTTAGAGAAGAGTCCAGGAAGATCTAAGAGCTGCCTGAAGGGATCCTACAGGAAGGCTGCAGAAGGACTTTTCATGTAGGTGTCTAGCAACAGGACAAGGGGGAATGGTTTGAAGCTGAAGGAGAGCAGGGTCAGACTGGAGCTTAGGAAGTTCTTCAGTACCAGAGTTGGTGAGAATAGGCTGCCCAGGGAGGTTGTCCCTTCCAACTTGAGCCATTCTGTGATTCTCTTTGGACTCTTGCAGGAGCACTTAGGGCACAGTTATATGGGACCTCCTCATTACTCAAGATTACTACTCAAAGTAGGACCGGAAATGAGCTGATTCTTCTGCACAAGGTCAGAGAGTGCCACCTCCTGTTTGAACTCTCCAAATCTCCGCCCGATTCTCTTTCAGCTGCTGAGTAACCAGTTAAGGAGGCATTTCCCTCATTTTGATAAGGAAATACCCACTGTGAAACCAGTCCACAGGCAGAGAGGTGTCACAAGCCAAGAGAAGGTAGCAGCAGGCCTTGGAGTAGATCACGTCTCCGCAGAGCTGGTGATCAAACAGTGAATGCTTTTATGCCAAATACAAGTCAGATGAAGAGAAAAAGAAAATTCGCTTCGGCACCGCGAAGAGAGAAGAACTGAAAAACACCCAGAAGGGCGACAAGTACTAACGCAGGAAACCAGGCGGCTGTACAAGCTGCAGCGGGAGGAGCTAGCGGTGAGCACCTCACCCCCGTCAAACTGCAGCCGGCAAACTCGGCTGCGGGACGGGTGGCTCCAAGCCGCTGCGGGCCCGGGGCCGCACCACTCGCGTCCCGGTGTAGCAGCGCCCGCTTGCCCTTACAGCACGGCGCCCAGCCCCTCACACCGAGCCCGGTCCCACCTTCACAGCTCGAGGTCTCCGCCCTTCCCGGTACTTGGCTCGCGTCTCGCAGACCTCCAGCTGTGCATGGTGCTTGCAGACATCGCCCAGCGCGCCGCTGCCGCCGCTGGAAGCCATCTCCCCATCGCCCTCCGCGTCCCGCTTAGGCAGCTCTAGCTGCTCGCCGAGAAAACGGACAGCACCTTCATTGGCTCCCACTGAGGCGGAAGGTGATGGCGTAAGAAGCTAGACAGAACGAGGCGGAGCTCTCGATAGAGAAACCAATCGGAGGTAGGGAATGGGTACATGCCGCGCCCCCATTGGCTGGCAGCGGGTCATACCATTGCCGTGGGGCGGCGGGGGGGATCTCGGGAAGGCCTTGGCCCTCTTGCCCGCAGCGAATAGGTGGCACCCTGCTGGGGCGGAGCGGGCCGGATTGCGCCTGGCTCGGGCCTGGCTCGGCCTGGCCGCCCGCAATGTGGGGGAGCGGCAGCCCCGGCGGAGGTGGAGCTGGAGCCGCCGTGGTGACTGTCGTCCTGAGCGGGACCCGGGACTGCTTCTTGCACTTGCCTCCTGAGCTGGCGTCTCAGCTCCGCCTGCAGCAGGTACTGGGGGCGGCTCCGCTCGGGGCCTGGGCGGGAGGACGGCTCCGTCAGAGAGGACTGTGGGAAGGCGCCGTCTTCCCCCGACACCATCCTGTTGCCATGGTGTCTCGAAGAGCCTCCCTCCTCCTCTTCCGCCTCAGCCCTCCTCACCACCAGCTACGCTGTCCCCACGGCGACACAGTGCCCGAGGCGCCCCCGCATGTGGGGACGCTCCCCAGAGCCCGGAGGTTCGGCTCCCATGGAGAGGCCCTGCGGCGGGCCCTGCGCCACCCGGCGGGGAACGGCCCTGGCCCGGCACCCCTTCTCCTTGATAAAACCAGGAAAGGAGGGAATCTGCCTCCCAGCGCAGCCAGGCGCTGCTGACACCTCAAGCTTAGGGAATTTATGCCAATTTTCACAGGTTCTGGCTAGCATTAACCAAATAATGTGGAAATTAATCTTTCAGGGAGGAGGCAAAGTGGTAAATGCAAGCACAATCCTCGTTGCTGGTGTACATAAATCATTCACTCTGCATTCTGCCTTAGGGAGGGACTCCTGCCACGCAAAGCACAGACATCAGCTGCAGGAAGTGCACCTGGAAAACCAGAGCAAAGCCTGCATGCAGTCCTGCTGGGCTGAACACAAGAATTCAGGATCTGCCAGCAGAGCAGACAGGATGCAAAATGGCAGGAGTAGAGGTGTGAAGAGCAGGAGGCAGGATCAGAGATGGCAGCCACAGTGCTGGCAAAGCCTCTCTCAGCCTGGCTGACCTCATCCACTGTGTGTAACCTGCTCGTTTTCCAACACTAAAAAGGCTGTTTCACAAAAAAAACAAAAAAGGGAGAGGGACAAAAATTTCCTTTCTCCCTGCTGCTGATAGAAACATCCCTTACCAACATCTTGTAAGTGCTGCAAGTTATTGCAGACTTCAAACACAGCACATAAAATCCAGAACGTGTTTTGAATTCCTTTGGTCTCTCTAATCAAACACAGTTCAGATGAACTAGTCCTCATCTTTATCTAGTCTCTTTAGTGTTCCTTAGTTTTATTTCTTTGCAACTCCTAGGGCCAAGCTGTGAAAGTGTCTTGTGGTCGTCAGCCTGCGTTTTTGAGCTGGATAGAAATGAGGCATCGAGGGCACCAGGGTGAAAGCATTGCAGAGATCAACAGACAGTTGGCAGAGAAGCTTGGCATTGCAGATGGAGAACAGGTTTGAAATGCAGTTTTTTGGGGTCTTCTTGTTTAAATATAGTACTTGGCCCGAAAAGGTCCTGATTTACAAGTTAGCTGCAAGCTTTCTGTCCCTGTGTTTAGACAACTGCTTCATTTGCACCTACTCAGAAAGGCTGACTCATGAAATCACAGCTTCACAGAGCGGGGCGGGGTGGTGGGNTAGATTACAAAAGTTTCTCCTCATGTTTACATGAGACTTCTGATGTTCAAGTTTGTGCCAAATACTTCTTGTCCTGTCACTGGGCACCACTGAACAAAGCGTGGTCCCATCTTCCTGATGCTCTCCCTTGAAGTGTTGATCAGCATTGATGAGATTCCCCCTTCAGGCTGCTCTTTTCCAGACTAAGCAGCCCCAGTTGCAGCCTTTCCCCATCACAGAGATGTTCCAGCCCCTTCAGCATCTTTGTGGCCCTTTGCTGTACCCTCTCCTGTCCTTCTTGAATTGGGCAGCCCAGAACTGGACACAATACTCCAGATGTGGCCTGACCAGGGTAGAGCAGTGGAGAACCTCCTTCAACCTGCTGGCCACACTCCATTCATAAAGGACCTGATTTTGCTTTTGTGTTTTTTTCCTCATTTCTTCACCTGTCTCTGCCTGATGTAAACTTGTGGTTTCTGGAGGCCAGGACATTTAAAAACAAAAATGAAGAGATGGAAGAGTGATTATGTGATCAGTCTGCATAGAAGAGGGATGGTTTGGTACCAGCTGATGGAGCTCTTGTTGATTTTCACATCCCCTTCCATTCACAGCTTGCTGAAGTCCCCAGGCTTGCTCAGTGCAATCCATTCCCCTCATGCTGTACATGAATTATCTGGTGGCATTAAGAAGGTGGTGTTCATAATGAAAACATAATGACAGGCTGTCCAGAGAGGTTGTGGAGTCTTCTTTGGAGACTCTTTCTGGGTGTCCAAGGTTCCTGTGCAACTGCTCTGAGTGAACCTCCTTTACCAGTGGGGTTTGCAGGTTTACAGATTGCATTGGGTTGGAAGGGACCCTTAAAGCTAATCTTGTCCAAGCCCTCTGCAGTCAGCAGGGACGTCTCCAACTGGAGGTGCCCAGGGGTCAGAGCAAGTCTGAGCTTGAATGTCTCCAAGGACATGTCTCCAGGCTTGGACTAGCTGACCTCCAGAGGTCCCACCATGCTGTGATGGAGGTGCCAGTTCTCTGGCTGAGTTAAAGGTGGAGCTTTTCCCTGTTCCAAAGTAAGAAGCTAAATGTTTTGAACTGATGTTACTTCTGCCAGGTATTTCTTGAACCCTGTTCCCATGTCTCCTCCTGTCAGCAAGTAGAAGTGGAACCACTCTCCACAGATGACTGGGAAATTCTGGTAATTACCCTTTTCCCCTCTTTGTGTGCTTGTAGATGGCAGAGGTTTTGACACAAGCAGAGTTGTGCAGCCCCTGAGGACACACTCAGATGTGCTGGGGCTGGGTGGTATTTGGTGCTTCCAGTGGTGCAGTAGAAAGAGAAGCAGAGGGTCTGCAGCATTTGATTTGCAGTGCTCTCACATTTCCCCAGGAGCTGCATGCATCCTCCCTGGAGAAGCATCTTCTGGACCAGATCAGAGTGGTGTTCCCCAAGGCCATCTTCCCTGTCTGGGTGGAGCAGCACACTCACATCTACATCCAGATCGGTGAGCGGGGGAGCGCTCTGCTGGCGCCGCGGGCGAGATGCTTTGGGTGCATCCATTGACTGCTCTGTTCCTCCCCAGGTACACTTATGCCAGCAGCCTCCTATGGAAGATTAGAGCCCTGCACAGAGCTGCTGATCCTTCCCAAAGCACGGCAGCTGGAGGAGAAGCTCACCAGCACACCTTCCACAGACACCTTGCTCAGGAGCTTCATGAGCAGGAACATGGAGTGCGAGGAAGCGGTGAAGGACCCTTTTGCCAGCCAACCTTTCTTAAAGCCAGCAGGCCTTGAGCAGAGTAAGGCTGATGGAAACACGACCTTGGGCTCAAATGTACTCCCAAACATCTGGAATTTCCTGGGAAGTGTTTTCTCTCATCCAGCTGAGCAGAACCAAAGGGCTCCGTGTGACAGAGAAGCAGTGAGCAGCTTCAAAGCCAGGCTGAACCTAATTCACATGGATTCCATCTTCAGAGTGTGCCAGGCCCAGCCTCCCAGCGTGCAGAACACACCTGCCACTCATGCTTTCCTGAGATCCAATTCCATTCATGTGTTCCCCTGGAACTTGGAGTTCACTGATTTGGATCCAAGTCCTGTCGTTTCCTACGGCAGAATCAAGGAGCTGCTGTCCCCGAGGCAGCGTCGCCGGGAAGCAAGGCAAGGGCAGCCACCTGAAAAGCAAAGCCACCTGGCTGGCACAGAAGACAAAACCCCTTCCAGCTCTGGCAGCAGTCGAGCCCCCAGCAAGGCACCTCCTGTGCAGGTCGTTTGGAATGGATTTGAAGACCTGAGGAGCACCATAGAGGGAGGCCACGGCGGGGAGGCTCGGCACGTCGGCAGGGTCTGGGTCAGTTGGAGCACGCTAACTGCTGGCCTTTTGCTTGGGGACTGCTTTACAGACTCCCACATTGCATCAGGTTGGAAGGCATCCTTAAAGGTCAACGTATTCAGCTCTCTTGCACTCAGCAGGGACACCTCCAACTAGAGCAGGCTGCCCAGGGCCACAGCAAGTATGCATGAGAGAGCCAGGTTTGGATGCCACCATCCACCTTATGGCTTCCTTCTTAAATCCCTTGCAGTCACTACACAGCCACTACACAAAGTGATGATCAGCTGCAGAGACTGTTAGCACTGTTCTCACTGCTTTGCTTTCTGATATTTCCTTTCTCTTTGCTTCTTTTTCCCCAATATTTCAGATTCCAGATGGCCTGAGGAAGAAGCTGCACATTGGAATGCATTCAACAGTCCAGATTCAGTCAGTCGAATCTGTTCCTCAGAGTCCTCTCTCCCTTAGACTGCAACCCAAGCAGAGCTTAGTGAGTTGGCATTCTTGGTCACCTGCTTGTTCCTCTGCTGGCAACCTAATGATGTTCCTAGATTGATAGAGTGGTTTGGGTTGGAAGGGACCACGAAGGCTGTTTCAATGTTTCTCTGTTTTTGTTTGCTAGATGAGAGCTTAGACTTGTCTGTTGTGTATGACATCATTCCAAAGGAATTTCTGCTTTGGATGATACCATTTTCTTTTTATTGTGATTTAGGTTGGAAGGAACCTTAAAGGTCATCCAGTTCCAACCCCCTGCCATGGGCAGGGACACCTTCCAGTAGCCCAGGTGGCTCAAGGCCTCATCCAACCTGGCCTTGAACACTTCCAGGGAGGGGGCATCCACAGCCTCCCTGGGCAGCCTGTTCCAGTGTCTCACCACCCTCACTGTAAAGAACTTCTTCCCAACATCTAGCCCAGATCTGCCCTCCTCAAGTTCCAATCCATTCCCTCTCATCCCATCACTACAAGTTCTTGTAAAACATCCCTCCCCAGCATTCATGTAGGCTCCTTCAGGTACTGGGGTGCTGTGATGCCCTTAAGGTGCATTCCATAGAGCACTTGCCAGAAATGGTCTTTGTTGGCAAAATGCTGTAATTAAAAAGTGATTAAAACTCTTGGATTTTCTTCCCATCTTTCTGCTACCACAAGAGAAACAAAATGCCACATGCTTAGGAAGAGCACAGTTGGTAAGACCTTGTTTTGTCTAATTTCTCTCTTTCTTTGTTCCTGCTTAGCATAAAGATGTAAGTGAAGATGATGTGAAAGCTACTTTCAGTTCCTGGCTGCAGGCTTCCACTGCTGATGATCTGCCATGGCTCATGCCAAACACTGACTGTATCCAGCTGGCTGTTGGAGAAGGTGAGGGCTGTGCTGGGCTGCAGCTGAACTGCCATGATGGGATTTCCTTGGGCTGTTTCACAGAATGGTTTAGGGTGGAAGAGACATCCCAGGCTCATCCAGTCCAACCCCCTGCACTCAGCAGGGACATCCTCTGCTACAGCAGCTTGCTCACAGCCTTCTCCTGCCTCAATATCTCCAGCCATGGGACCTCAACCACCTCCCTGGGCAGTCTGTGGCAGTGTCCCAGCAGCCTCCTGCTGCACAACTTGTTCCTCACATCCAAGCTCAATCTGCTCTGCTCTCATTTCAAACCACTCCCCTCATCCTGCCCCTGCAGGCCTTTGCAAACTCTGCAGGCCTCTGCAGCCTGCTTGGAGCCTCTTCTGGTCCTGGCAGGCCGCTGTTAGGTCTGCCTGGAGCCTTCTCCTCTCCAGGCTGCACATCCCCAGCTCCCTCAGCCTGTCCTAGCAGAGCTGCTTTGCCCCCCTGATTGTTTTTGTGGCCTCCTCTGGACGCACTGCAGCAGGTCTGTGCCCTTCTTAAAATGGGGACACCACAGCTGGCCCCAGTCCTGCAGGTGAGCAGAGCAGAGGTGCAGGATCCTCTCTCTCCATCTCTGACCACACTGCTTTGGATGCAGCCCAGGCTGCCATTGGCCTTCTGGGCTGCCAGGGCCCACTCCTGGCTCCTGTCCAGCTTCTCCCCCCACCAGCACCCCCAAGTCCTTCTCTGCAGAGCTGCTCTCAACCTCATCACCCCCAGCCTGCACTGCTCTCTAGGATTGTCCCAGCCCAGCTGCAGGACCTTGCCCTTTGCCTTATTGAACCTCTTGAGATACTCCTCAGCCCTGCTCTCCAGCCTGTGCAGCTCCCTCTGGCTGGCATCCACACCACCTAACCTTGCAGCTCTCTTTCTGCATGGAAACTAAGCAGGAATTTATGCTCTAATAATGATGGTTATTTTCTCCTTCCCTTTTGGATTCACTGATCTCTTTCTTCTTGTGAGGAAAAAAAGCTGAATTTCTTTGAAATGTTAATAGGTGTTCCTTGGGTTTTTACAGGAGTGGAGGAGTTTGTCCTTAGTGTGGTGCATCCTGCACACACTGAAGAAAACAAACCTGAGGATATTTTTATGCTGGGTCCCAATTTGCTGCCAAAGACTAACATACAAGTAAATATCAGATAGCATCAGGTACCAAGCAATTTAAGTTGTTATATTTGCTTCAGTAGATCATCTTGTAGATCTGCTTTTTGTGCTTCTCTTCCTTCAGCCTTTCCTTTCTCAGCAGAATAAACATTCCCATTTAATGTTAGGATTATTGCCATTACTAATTGATGTTGAACTCCAGCAATGACTCCAGGTTTATGGTTCAGATAAGATTCTCTCATTTTTAAACTGGTAGAACCAAATTTCAGCAGAGAATTTTCACTGCTTAGGGTAGAATTTGTCCTCAAAATTCAGGATTCCTCTTCCAAAGAGACTAAACCAAGAGCATCATTTCTATATTGGTACTAGAAGACTCCTACAAATTGTGTTGGTGACAGGTCCTAAGTGTATTAAACAGCACTGTCAGCCTCTTCTTACCTGTGAGCCTCTCTGGCAGCCCCCTTTGCCTGCCCAGCTTTCCACACTGGTCCCCTCGCCAGTGAACTGGGCTGAAGAATTCATGTGGGTGGAAAAAGGCAAGGTCTTGTCAGCTTCCTTTTCACCCAAGTCAGAGTCCTGGCCTCATTCACTCTCCTGCCTCACATGCCAGCACAAGAGGAGAAGGAACAGAGTACTTAGAGGTGGGGAAAGAGCTGATCTGATACCCAGTCAAGGGCTTTTAATCTCTGTAAGCACTGGCTTGGGTTTTCATAGGCTCGTAGAACAGTTTGGGCTGGAAGAGACCTTCAAGGTCATCCAATTCCAACCCCCTGCCATGGGCAGGGACACCTCCTGCTGAGCAGCTTGCTTAAATTTTGGAAGAAATTGCCAAAGTGCAGGAAGCTCCAGCAGAGCACAGATGCAGCAATTTGTTTAGGCAGTTCCAGGAAGGAGGAGTCACTCCTGCTCTGCTATATTTAATGTCCAATGCTAACTCTTTGCTTTCTTGCAGGTTCTTTTGCAGCCTCTAGCTGGAGAAGCTGATGGTGACAATCAGCCCCCTGTGTGTGACACAGACAGCAGCCTTCCTTACCCCAACCTGAGGGATCTAGGGTGAGTAAAAATATGGGGAGGAATAGGAATGGGAATTAAAAAAACATGTATATTTCCACCAACATTGTGCTTAAGTCTTAACTAAGCCAGGTCTGGTTAGAAACCATCTTCTGGCTTGGATCAGGTTCAGGCCTTAGCCAGGGCCTTGTAGAGGGTTCACTTTGTCCTCTGAACACAACTGCAGTGAGAAGCAAACTTCCTGTGCCTGAAGTTCTCAGTGTGCTTCACAGTAGTCTGAGCCAGCAGTGAAGGACACTGGGGTGGTTTCATCTGGGTTCCCAGTGGATGAGAACTTAGGATGTGTTGCCCTCTCAGTTCTCTTCCCACAGCAACTGAAACTTCTTTCCTTCTTTAGTTGCATTTAATGGCCTGAGTCTGGAGGACACTTTTAGTCACTGCAAGTTTTATCAGAATTGTAGAATGATAGAATGGTTTAGGTTGGAAAAGGGACCTTCAAGATCATCCAGCTCCAACTCCCTTGTCTTGGGCAGGGACAGGTCCTACCAGCCCAGCTTGCTCAAGGCCCCATCCAACCTGATTTGAACACTGCCAGGCTTGAAGCCTCCACAGCTTCTCTGGACAACCTGCTCCAGTGCCTCACCACTCTCTTGGGCAAGAATTGCTTCCTCCTGGCTCATCTCAATCAGCTTCTCCCAGTTTGAAGCCACTACCCTCTGTCCTGTCTCTACTTGCCCTTGTACAAAGTCCCTCCAGTTGTCTGCAACCCCCTCCAGATCCTGCAAGGCTGCTCTAAAGTCTCCCTGGAGCCTTCTATTTAATAAGGTGTAGGCAGAGCTTTGTAAAGGAAGGCAGTGGCAGCACACAGCAAGGTGGAGGTAGAGCTGAGGCAGAAGGGACATGAGAGACTTGGAGCATTGTGGCAATGTGCTGCTCATGCTGTGAAAAACTGCTGAGCAAGGTATTGAGAAGGAAATGGACACTGATGTGGGAGTGGTGTGTGGGGGGGGACATGGTAGGGATGCTGGAGAGCAAGATTTGTCTGTTCATCCCAGTCCTCCTGGAACAGCACTTGGCACTGGCAGAGCTGACAGCCTGCCTCTTGGTGGGCATGACAGGTGCTGAAAATCATCCAGGTTTAGGACTGGTGAAAGGGTCAGGATGTCCCCAAATGAGGCTCTGGTGAAGGGTAAGGATGCCCCCAAATGAGGCTCTGGTGAAGGGTAAGGATGTCCCCAAATGAGGCACTGGTGAAGGGTCAGGATGCCCCCAAATGAGGCACTGGTGAAGGGTAAGGATGTCCCCAAATGAGGCACTGGTGAAGGGTAAGGATGTCCCGAAATGAGGCACTGGTGAAGCCTGCTCAGAGCTTGCCCAGTTGCTTCCACTCCACAGCAGGTTGTTGCTCAGGCACTCAAGCAGATGAACCCCAAAAAGGTGATCAGCTCTTACCTTCTGAGGCCTGGCCTGTGCTGGGGTGGTGTGCAGTGAGCACACAACCCTCGGGCGCTGGGGGGACCCTGCACTGTCCGTGTCCCTCTGCAGGACGGAGCTGAAGTGTCTTTAGCTTTGTCTTGCAGCAGGTCCCAAAGTGTGAGCGCCCAAAGCTCCGCAGAGTGCAGGACACTGCAGCTTGCAGCAGCTGCCCCGGCGCTGCCCTAATTAAGCCTGTGGGCGTTGTGTTTGCTCTGCAGAGGAGTGGAGGCGTTGGGAGCCTCCTGCTGGGAGCACCTGAGCCGCAGCCTGCTGGGCCGGCCGCTGTGGCAGAAGCTGGCTGCTGTCACCGCGGGGCTGCGCTGCGGAGGGCTGCTGCTCACAGGAGCAAAGGTAGGGCCTGCACTGCCCACTGCTTGCACCCTGTCCCCTCAGAGGTTCTCCATCTCTGTAGAGCCTCTGAAATATTGGAATGAAAGAAAGAATGTGGAATTGTCTCCTATGTTGTGACATGAAACACCCACGGAATTGAGACTCCTGTTTGCCTGTGATCCAGTGGCAGCTGGCCAGGCTGCATTGGTGAGCTGGGGACACTGGGATGAGTTCAACAAGGCCAAGTGCTGGGTCCTGCACTTGGGTCACAACGACCCCATGAAGGAAGGCCCCAGGCTTTGGGCAGAGTGGCTGGAAGCTGCCCAGCAGAGAAAGCCCTGGGGGTGCTGGCTGCCATCTGGTTGAATTTGGCCCAGGGTGTGCCCAGGTGGCCAAGAAGGCCACAGCAGCCTGGTCTGGATCAGCAATAGCGTGGCCAGAAAGACCAAGGCAGAGGTGGTGTCCTGGGCTCAGCACTGGTGAGGCCACATCCGGAGTCCTGTGTCCAGTTGTGGGCCCCTCACTCCAGGAAAGACTTTGAGGTGCTGGAGCAGGTCCATAGAAGGGCAAGGAAGCTGGGGAAGGGTCTGGGGAACAGGCAGCTGAGGGAGCTGGGGGTGTTAAGTGTGGAGAAAAGGAAGCTGAGGGCTGACCTCATTGCTCTCTACAAGTTCCTGAAAAGACGTTGGAGCCAGGTGAGGTTGGGCTCTTCTGCCTTGTAACAAGTGACAGGAGGAGAGGAAGTGGCCTCATGCTGCAGCAGGGGAGGTTTAAGTCGGATGTGAGAGGAAAAAATGTCTTTGCTGAAAGAGTTGTTTAGCACTGGAGCAGGCTGCCCAGGGCAATGGTGCAGTCACCATCCCTGGAGGGATTTAGGAGCTGTGTAGATGTGGTGCTGAGGGACCAGGCTTGGAAGAGTTAGGGAATGGTTGGTCCTGATGACCTTTAAAGGCCTTCTCCAACCAAAGCAATTCCCTGGTTCCATTTAGTACCACACTGCACTGAAACTGTATCTCACTCTGGTGAGGAACAAACCCAGTGTGCAGACAGCTTCCCCAGCTTCTGACCTGCTGTGTGTTGGGACAAAAAACTCCTCAGCAAGAGCAGGAACCAGGCCTGTCGCTTGACATCAGCTCCTCTTTGCTTTTGTAGGGCAGTGGGAAGTCAACCCTGGCCAAGGCCATCTGCAGAGAAGCATTCCAGAGGCTGGATGCTCACGTGGAGGTGATTGACTGCAAAGCTCTGAGAGGTATGAGTGTGGTTGCTTTGCCTTTTCACCTCCAGTGTTTGCTGTGTGATAAAGGAGCAGAAGTGTGAAGCTCTTCTGGTTTGGTCTGCACCATTTTTACTGCTTTTGTAAGGACATTTGGTGCTCTGCAATCAGTGGCTTCAACAACCTGATGAAAATCCAACTGCCAGCAGCTTATTTCATGCTTGTAGCAGTTTCTGGCTCAGCTGCCACTGCCAAACTCAAACCATCCTTGCCAGGCTTGCTTTGGATTGATCTAGAATAGGAGGAGGTGTCAGGGGTGTGTGTGTGTGCAGCTGCTACTGAACCCCAAGGGTTACAGGGTGCCTGTACTGCCAGAGAAAGGATGCCACAGGCACCAAAGGAGGACTGCACAGGGAGCTGAGACCTCAGCTATGACTTCAGGATATGGTTTAATGGCCTTGGTGGTGTGGGATTGATGGTTGGACTTGATGATCTGAGAGGTTTTCTCCAACCCAAACAATTCTATGCTGACATCCAGCCTAACCTCTGTGTTGGCAGTAATCACTCTGGGTTATTGAGGAGGAGACAAATCCTTAGGTTTTCTGTGTTCAGAATACAGATTTTTGTGCCAGAGATGGAAAAGGACAAAAAAAAAAAAAAAAAGTTTTTTTTTCTTTTTAATTTATTTGGTTTCCTGCCTGTCTTGGTGCTGCAGAGGCAGAGAATTCTCAGCTGTTTTCTTAAGTTGCTGCTCTTTTTGCTGAGGTCTCCTTGCTGCAGAAGTGGCAGACTGATAAAACACAAAGCCCTTCACTCTGCAGGACTCTTTGATAGCTGATTTAGCTGACACTGCTCTGGTTTTAATTGTCTAGAAATGAGACCTGTAGGCTTCTGCAGTGCTTGGTGAAAGATCATAGAGTGGCTCAGGTTGGAAGAGGCCTTAGAGCTCATCCACCCCAACCTCCCCACCATGCCTAGGGACATGTCTCAGCTAGACTCAACTGCTCAAGGCCTCGTCCAGCCTGGCCTTCAACAGCCCCAGGCAGGAGGCAGCCACAGCCTCCCTGGGTAGCCTCACACTCAACAACTTCTTCCTCAACTCCACTCTCAGCCTGCTCTGCCTCAACTCCAAACCATTGCCCCTTGGCCTGTCTACAGACCCCCTCAGCACAAGTCCCTCTGCAGCCTTCCTGCAGGATCCCTTCAGGCACTGGCAGGCAGCTCTGAGGTGCCCCTGGAGCCTTCTCCTCTGCAGGCTGCACACCTCCAGCTCCCTCAGCCTGTGCTCACAGCAGAGCTGCTGCAGCCCTTGTGGCCTCCTCCGGCCTTACTCCAGCAGCTTTGTGTCCTTCTCCTGCTGGGGACACCAGGCTTAGAGGCAGTATTTGAGGTGGAGCAGAGCCAAGGAGCAGAATCCTCTCTTTTGCCCTGCTGACCTGATGGTTGATCTCCTTTCAGGACAGGGAGATCCTCCTACTATTTTCTCAGTGGGGGATCACAGGATGCTAACATCCTGTGTTAACTAACATGGAAAGGACCTCTGGAGAGCATTGAGTCCAACCTCCCTGTCAGAGCAGGATCAGAGAATCTGTCACAGGTTGCACAGGAACACATGCAGACAGGGCTGGAAAGTCTCCAGAGAAGGAGAATCTACAACCTCTCTGGGGAGCTTGTGGAGGATGTGGACTCCCTTCTTTCCTGACTGTTTAATTTTTAATCTGGATTTATAGGAGTAAAGTTCACAGATTCATAGACTGGTTTAGGTTGGAAGGGACCTTGAAAATCGTCTGGTTCCAACCCCCTGCCATGGGCAGGGACATCTGCCATTAGAGCAGGTTGCTGAAGGCCTCCTCCTCAAGCTACACAAATCAAAAGACAGTGGCGTTAGGAGAGCCAGCCCTGGGCAGTCTGCTCCTGCTTCTCCTGAGCTCTGCTGTCCTTCCAGTGGTGTTTCTGTTGTAGGGAAAAGATTGGTAACCATAAGGAAATGTGTGGAAGAAGCTTTCTTGGAGGCAGCCTGGAGGCAGCCATCCCTCCTCCTGCTGGATGACCTGGATCACATTGTTGGAGCACCTTCTACAGCAGAGCATGAGAGCAGCCCTGAGACCACCCAGAGCAACAGACTTGCTTATGGTAATGCTGTGCCTGTGACTGGGGAGAGGGAGAGTGCAGCTCCCATTTCCTGGCCTTCAGTTGCCTTGTTCTGTGTCACTGCTGCCTCTGGACCGTGTCAGGGGCTCTCAGATTGTGCTCCTGTGGATAGAGCATTTGTGGAGCACAAGCCAGTCCTAACAGCTCACTCTGGAGCCTGGGGTAGTTCTCAGTGCAGATGTGGTGCCTCCTGCTGGTCCCACTGCCACTGCTAGAAGCTGCTCAGCTTCTCTGTACATGCTTGATGCAGTCAGGAGCTTTGCAGTTGCTTTAGAATCAGCTTCATATTAAGTGATAGTTGCTGCTGAGAGCAGTATGGTATCTGACATGCACATGGAGCCTCTTTGCCATCGCTGGGGTGACAGAGATGGTGCAGTCTGACACTTGCTGATGTTTACCATCAACTGCTCTTAGCTGAGGAACTTCAGCAACCTGCTTAGTCTGCTGTAGAGAGCTTCTGGCTGAGTTTACAATCATTGCCTTCTTTTGCATTCATTTGTCCATTTGACAGTCATTCATTTTGCAGCCAGTTGTTCATTTGACAACCATTCAGTTAATTTACAGTCATTTCATTTGCAATCCTTATTCAATAATCATTTTTTTTCCAATCATTTAATCTACATTTTTCATTCAAATTGTAATCATGTATTTCCCAACCATTTCTTTATGTATTTCCCAACCATTTCTTTTCCAGCCCTTTCTTTCCTTCTTTTCCAACCCTTTCTTTTCTTTCCTTCTTTTCCAGCCTTTTCTTCCTTTCCTTCTTTTCCAGCCCTTTCTTTCTTTCCTTCTTTTCCAGCCCTTTTCTTTTCTTTCTTTCCTTCCATTCCAACCCTTTCTTCTTTTCCAACTCTTTCTTTCTTTCTTTCT